>SZWC01004733.1:23497-67183 GCA_023375785.1 Penium margaritaceum | reverse complement strand
GGGGGGGGGGGGGGGGGGGGGGTCACTAACCCCCCGTCCATGCTCATGCTGACTCTGAGTTCCGCCAACCCATGTCAAGGACCACCCGCATAACAGCATACATGGACGGGTTTTCCAACCTACCCGCATGCACAACACACGTGCGACAAGGGTCAAAGGTCACTGGTGCGCCTCCATTTGCGCACATGCAGGTTCGGCAGCCAGGTTGGCATCCGTGCATGCAGGTCGTGTTTCATCCACCTCGTTGTTTACGAGTATACGCAACGTCAGCATGCCAAAGGAGAACCAACGAAGAAGGCAGCGGAACACCTCTACAGTTTTGGATAATCAAGTACACCTTCCTACGCGACCTGGCAGAAAACCGAACCAAGTAATTGTGAATATATGTGTACAAATTTACAGCCGCATTCATGTGCACGCAGCATCTCGTTGTACGGACTGGGGAAACGAAACGCGAATATCGATTTCACCAAAAAAAAAACAACACCGTGCCCACGATGCAACGAGTATAACGCAGGCACCGGTAGTCCTTGTTAAGCGAAAGTACCATGGGTGGATGGTTGCTATCATGCTGAGCAACGGGCAGATGGTTGCTTTTGTTCCAAACGACGGGCAGATTGTTTCTTTTGTTCCGAACGACGGGCGGATGAGAGTCACACTTTGCGTTTTATGGGTATCTGAGCTATTTCACCCTTGTGTTTTATTAGGCCAGGTCATTACTGTCAAATATGGTGTTTGGTGTGTAGGGTCTTGGGAGTATTCCCGGATGACATGGTGTTTCCTGTAGAATTTGTAATGCAATTACATCCAAAATAATCTTACTTTTCCATGCCACACAATTCACAGTCTGGCACATTACAGAGGGTCCGGATGGATCCATGGCAACCAGTGAGGAGGGCACCGTATGGGACGACAATGGGGCAGCTTAATACATAAGGTGAAGCACATCTTGAATGGGCTGGTGGGAGGTGGTCCCAAGCTCTTCGAGTCCCACATGCACTTTGCGCACTCGACCCAGGCATCATAAAGGTCGATGGAGGGGGGGGGGGCTATGATGACACCCACTTCTGGTACATCCGGATCTTGGCCCCATTTCTGGAGCGGTGGCAGCGGACGACCCCTGAGCGACAGGGGTTCTGGGCAAGAAATCACTTGGCTTGAGATTGGGCACATTGAAGAGAAGTGGAAAAATCAGTAGACATCCCTTTTAAATTGCTAATCATCGAATGGTTCAACATTGAAACAAGCCATCCGGGATGCCTGTGGCATCATGTCCATTCGACGACAGAGCACGAATCGTTGAAAGTAGGGTCGAGAGTCTGAAGGACTAATCATAAAAAATACATGAAATCCATGGTTACTCATCATCAAAATTAATGTCACATCATGTGTTGTCTACCAATAGCTCAGAAGAGATCATGTCACGGGCCAAACGGTTCATAACCTAGCACAGCATGGTGGTTCCAGATGGACCCATAGCTAAAAATCAGGAGGGCACCATGTTGGACGGCGATGGTGCGGCTCAACACCCAGTGTCCAGTACAAATTGTATGGGTTTGTGGGAGGTGGTCTCCATTCCTTTGAGTCCCACATGCACTTGATCTTAGTCCACTCAACTCACCCATCATAAAGGTCCATTGGAGGAGGTCACAAGATGATGACTCGCCCTGCACCAACTTCTGCTTCATCTAGATCACATGCCCATTTTTCAAGCGGTGGCAATGGAAGTCCGTTCAGAAACATATGCGGCGGGGAAGCCATGGGTTGGCTTTTAATTGTGCCGAGTAAGCACAATACCTTTGGCTTTTCTTTTCAATTGGTCCTTGTACAATGGTTTGCGCTTCATACGGGCTTTCCAACCTGGTTGATGAAGTCACTCAAAGTCTGCCAAAAAGGCGTGGGAATTAGTGGTTGGCACACGGAATTGTCATCGTTGGTGAGACCCTGCTCAGGTGTTACCAACAACCATCTGTTGGAAAGATGTTCAAAGACTCGTGTCATTTGCAGTGACAGGCACATAACATCCATGCAAACTGAACACAAGCCAACAATCTATTGCATTAAACCTTGGCCCAAAATACTTTGGTTTGTGCGGAGGTATGGCGTCCATAAGTATGGGATCCCAGCCTTGGCCGCTGGTTTTTTGCATTTACGGCAAGTTCTTCATGTGGGTTCCGCTTCATCAGTTTTCAAATTTGATCAAATAGTGCTTGGGCTACGGATTTTGTTTTATCTTGTGCCCCGGATGAGTACTTTACTTCACCTTGTTGGGGGATTGTTGCTTTCGCGCAGTGTGTTGATACCTGCATTATTTGTTGCAGTCCATTGATATCTGTGTTATACCGTTCTCGATGTCAGCATATCAGCTATATAGTTCCAAAAACTGGGTACATGCAGCATCCGCCCTTTTAGAGGCCGTATTATGTTACTCGACCATGGCTATTATTGTGACATGAGTCATCCACATCTGTTTGTACAGCTTATTGTCACCACTCAGCCATGTCCATGCTCGTCAAGATCCCTGATGTGGATCCATCTTGGGCAAGAGTACCTATGGGTGGTGGCTCCAACCACTAGCAGCTGCCAGACAGCTGACACGGTGTCTGGGTGCTTGCTTGGGGTGCTCTGTAGTTTTTCTATGGTTATTCTAAGTTTCTCAGTGGACTAGCTCTTGAGCCCAATTTTCATGTTCTGCAATGTGTGTCCACTAATCAATGTTGGACCTGTGTATGGGATCAACACTACCATCTTTCTTGAGACATTGCATCCCTATGTTTAGACACTGTTGTGTTCCAATGCATGTACGCAAAATTACGTCCAAAACAGTGGTTTTGGGCTTGTTTTTTGAACAAACTGACATCGCCGCATGCATCACCCGCTGTCCTCCACGATATGTAGCTATATTTTGTGCTTGTCAGTTTTCATTCCTCTCTGCATTACTAAGATATTGGAGCTTAAGAGACTTTTCCCGTCTCCCTAGCGTAAACATTTTATTTCTTGCACCTCTTGGCTTGCTAGTGCATCATCTGACTGGAGAATGTCACCACGTCAGCGACAACAAGGCTAGGAAGCTTCATAGCAGTTACTATTGGTATCAAATAATTGATGCATCTCTTGCTGACCTACGGCGAAGAGACGAAGCATGGGCAGTAGTAATGAGAGTCACCGCAAAAGCCACATCTTGGGACCTGTCACAGTGGACATCGGCACAAGAGATAGAAAGTCATTGAGTGTCCCTCTAATGCCGTTGTGCTTTGCTACCTTGTGTTATGCCAAGAGAAATGTGGATAGTGAACATGTAGACGTTGCAAACCAACAGAAGAAATTGGGACACTTAAGCGATTTGCATTGAGTAGTAAGCGTAACTTGATGATGGGTGTCAGAACTTTCAAGCACATACATACAATGGTAGGAACAAGAATAAGGAAGAGTGTTTCTTTTTTTCTTCTTCTTTTTTTTCTTTTCTCGTTGACTTCGTGTGACACATGCGACCCCATGTCCTGAGCGGCTGATTCAAGAAACTGTGTCAAGAATTTGGGGGTTTTTGAGAACTTCGAGGTGCACATTTAAGAAAACTGTGACAAAGTCAAGAATTTGACCAAACAATATCAAGTGTTTGATATGATTTGTGCAAGTTATTTCACCACTTATGCAAAGTTTTCAAACCTGTCAAAACCATTTAGAATTGAACACTGGAGGCCAGTGCAGGTGGCTAAAACTCCCTCGGCCAAACGGCATAAGAATTTGGAGGTTAAGATTTTGTAGGCCACAAATATGAGGGAAAAAACTGACCACATTCAAATTTTTGGGACTCGTGTACAGTGGTATCATGCAAGAATAGCCAAAAACACGGTTTGGGAGGGATGCCAGTGATTTCCACACAAGGAGAGATTACGCATGGTGCAAGTATTGTGTATCAATTTGGAAGGAAAGTCAGTTTTGCAATGGAAATCTAAGCAGCGGCTAGTTTAGTTATTTGGTCGGGGTCTCTTTCCTTTGTCTTATTGGGCACAGGGCCAGATTTTATGGAAAGGCCACTTTTACATTTCAAGACTATGTTGTCATTGTAGGAAGTTGGACCATGTGAAAAAATGAAACCTTGTCAGGATCTTTGAAGTGACATACGACTCAAAAGAATAAGTCCACACACTCTGGTTAAACGCACATACACAGGATAGTTTCAGTTCTGCCCACAATACACACAGTACAGTTGCCAAGAGGCAACACGCTAAATGAGAACACATGGCTAGTCTCTTGCCAATTCCAACGGTAGGTTGTACACTCAAAATGGTTGACTATCGACGAAGAAATCTATGAATGAAACTAGGTACCTAAAAGTACTAGTCTAGAGCTAGGAAGTACACAAGCATGAATACAAAGCGATGCACGAACTGTCCATTGTTCCGGTGTCTGGTCTTTGGCAGTCATGGCCACACCGGACGCCGGTCTCAAGAACTTCCGAGGTTGGCGGACGCCCAGCACCCTCGGCACTCGTCAACGCGAGAGGAGCCAGTGTTCACACTCTCAATCGATCGACGGCTGAGATCGGCCCATCGTTCTCCTCTTGATTATTTGCCCTTTATTTGCCTCTCTACAAATCCCGTCATTTCTGTCTCTCCATCCTCGGCATCCGTCCCTGTCGCTCCATGTTTGCCACATCAGCCCGGAGACCGAGAGGAGCTCACGCTCGCACTCTCGGTTGTTGTCAGCCGGGCAATTACCTCTGCTTCTGCAAATCATTCATTCATGCCGGAATAAATGCAACTCGTGTCCATGTCATTGCTGTTTTAGGACAAGTAGACTAGATAGGACCGTGGATGGATGGATCAGTGGGAGGGCTAAAGAGGCCTGACCACAGCCATACCATTCCCGCCACATAGGATAGACAGGTGGGTCGGTAGAGAGAGTGGCAATCTCTCTCCAGGCCCTCTTACCTTTTTTTCCGTGCCAAGCCCTCAGCATATCGTATGTCACTTTCAATCAGTTATGGCAGAAACTATGCCACTTTACTCTTTCAGACTGTTGCTCAAGATCCAGCCGTTGGATGGAGCTGAAACTTGGAAGGTCGAGAGATGTTGGCATGACATTTTGACAAGTGCCGTTGGATTGGTGATCGGAGGAGAAACAAACAAGATATGAATTCCCCAACATTCCCCCCCTTGTGTCACAACCTCCAGGAAATGAGGTTTGGAAACAGAAGGGAAAGTGTCCCCCCATGAGAGGTGACCAGAAAAGTTGAGGGTGAGACACGAAGAAGCGCGGACGGAGAAGAAATCCCCCTCCCTTCCCCATGCGAGCCAAGCCGAGTGCAGACGGACAGGAGATGGCTGAGGGTCCGATGAGTAAGAGGGAAAAAAGGAGGTGAGAGACAGGGTGACAGACAGCAGGGATGGGGTCCGGAGTCCACAGGATGAGTGTCCCCGTTGTCTCACCCCCCTCCCCCCTGTTGTTTTTTCTATGCCCCTTTGGCCACTGCCATAGCTTAGCGGACAGGTTGGGCATGCATTGCTCCCTTGGAGTAAGTCCCCCATATCTTGTTTGTGGTGCAAGTCCAAGCGAGACACCAGTTGTGTAGCGCAATGGATAGCACGGTGGACCTAGGAACAATAGGTCATGCGATCAAGCCTTGATGTGAGCAGGAAGGTTTTTGACCTTCCTGCACATAGGAAGTTTCCTAGATATTTCTTCATGCATGAGGAGGATGTGCCACTTGGCGGCCAGTGGATGCGCCAATCGGCGAGTTGGTGAGGTGGTGTGGAGTGGCCACCCCCAAAAGTGCCACTGCCCACACACCTTAGATGCCAGGCCTAGGACTATATGGACCAGGCTCATTCCTCATTCTAAACATACAATCTGGCCTTAGATGCTCCTCACAGAGCTGTCCAACTAAGGAACAGTATAAAGAAGACACTGGTTGGTCTAAGCCCCAGGGGTTAGTCTCTGACTAGCACCTTGCGCGAAAGTGACCAAGTGTTAAGTGGACACTGTTGCTAGCAAGTGATTGCCTAGGAGCTGCTCAGCGTGGAACTATGATCCTGAGGGTGATATCTTCTCCTAGCTGAAATGCTAGGAGCGGACGGCAGGTGCCATTGTGTCGGCCCTGTTTTTTAGTCCGTTTGCCTCAGGCCGGTTGACAAAGGGTTATGGGCCCACACTAACCAATTGTAAGGCACGCTTCGCTCAACTCTGGTACGCTCTCTCCAGGTGCGCACGCCGGCTCCATCAGCTCCATCAGCTCCATCAGCTTCATCAGCTCCAACGGCTTGGTCTGCACTCAGCACACAGGGACCAAGGACAAGCTCTGCCCTTGAAGGCACGACCCTTTTGTCCCAACCAGGACAAGCTGTGCCCTTGGTGGCAAGACCCTGGGTGTGTTGGTGTAGATGTATTCTCTGTCTGCAGATGAACATCGGCTGGAGGGGTAAGCAATGGATCTGTATCCTAGAACTGGTAGCAGACATCAGCTAACATCAGCCTACATTGGCCTCAACACAGCAGAGACGTGGGGAGCAGACAAGGGCAACAAAAATGGTTGACCCATCAGGAGGAGTGGGGGCTGCCGCAGGGCAGTCCTCAAACTCAACAGGGGCTACCACAGGGCAGACCACTGGAGCAAATGTAAGTGCTACATCACTGCCGCAAGGTCTTGGACCCTTGGGAGGAATCCTCGTTTTCGAGGGGATTGACTTCCCCCTTTGGAGATGGTAGTTCAAGCTGGCAATGAAAGTGCGCGACTTCATCAAGCTACTGAAGGGAGAGGAGCAGGTTCCCGCGGAAGGCACACCCGAGCATGAGGCATGGATGGATCAAAATGATATTGTCATGTCATTCCTCAGCAACGCGATAGCCAAGAAGCATGTTCCCATCATTACGGGGCTCACAGTGGCTTCGGATGCTTTTGCCAAGCTCAAGCGTGTGGACCAATCCACCTCCCTCGCGAACAGATTGTTCATCCTACAACGGCTGATCAGCATGCGGGTGAATGAGGGGGAGTCTATCCCTGATTTCTTACAGGAATTTGAAGGACTCCTTGGCGAGGCTCGCCAAATGAACTGGGACCTTGATGAAAAGGTGCACGCCATGATCCTCCTCATGGCGCTAAAGAGAGCTGGAGCCCAATGATCACCGTCATGGGTGGTTGGAAGGAGAACAACCTGACGTACACGGCAGTGTCCGAGTACGCGCGAAACAAGGCCACACGTCGCAGCGGTAGTGAGGCTAAATTCTCAACCTATGCCGCACGCTACAACAGCCGCGGGAGCAAAGGGTCGGCCTCTGGTCAGAACAGCGGCAGCGGAAGCGGTAGCGGCGAAGGCAACAATGGCGGCAAGACTCCCAAGCGATAGGGCTACTGCCACAATTGTGGCAAACCTGGGCACTGGGCAAGAGAGTGCAGATCGCCAAAGAAGGAAGGCGGAGCGAGCAGTGGGAACAAAGGCAGCAAAAAAGGTGGCAAAGAGGCCACCAACATGATGGCTCAAAGCACACCTCCAGGAGCCTTCGGGCTTGACTCCGGCACCGACCATCACTCTAGCAATGACCAGACTGGATTTGTCTCCATTGGTCCCACTGAGCGGCGATTTAGATGCACAAACGACAGCATTGTGAATGCAGAGGGTGTGGGAGACAAGGCTGTGAGCATCAGCCTCAATGGTGCGGAGAAGGATTTGCGGCTGCGTGACATGGTCTACATGCCCTCGTTTGCGGCAAACCTTCTATCCGTGTCAAAAATCACAAACAAAAACATGATGGTGGTGTTCACGCAGAAGAAGGCGGTCATCATCAAGAATGAGGAAATCAAGGTCCTCTAGGCTAACAAAGACCTCGTAGCTCAGGTTCCATGAGTCGACGGGCTTTACGTGCTGGAGACAACCGCGGCAGAGAACTCGAAAGACGAGGGTCATGCAAGTGCGGCAGAGGCGGTGGTCGTGGCACCGACGCAGGAGAACACACCAGCAACAACTCTGAAGGCGTCCTCTGCTACCAAGCACAAAGACGCTAAGCTGTGGCATAGACGCTTTGGGCACGTTGCAAAGAGCACGCTCTACGTCATGTAGCAACAAGAGCTTGTCCGCGGCATGGAGGGGTGCACAAAGGATGCGGCTGGGTGTGGCAGCTTGTGTGAACCTTGCCTCCAAGGCAAGATATAGAGAAAGCGCTTTGAGCGCAATGGCCGTCGTGCGGAAGCCGCCTTGGACCTCATTCACACCGATGTGTGCAGGCCCTTCCGCACGGCATCGAATGGTGGGAGCAAGTTCTTCTTGACCTTCATCGATGACCACAGCCACAAGATGTGGATATACTTCCTCAAAACAAAGGGAGAGGTGAGAGTGAAGCTCAAGGAGTTTGTCGCCATGGTTGAGCGGCAGACTGGAAAGAAGGTCAAGGCGTTGCGAAGCAACAAAGGTGGAGAGTACGAGGCATGCAAGGGCGGGCTGTGGCAACGCGGCATTGACCATCAGCCCACGACACCCTACACGCCACAGAGCAATGGTGTGGCTGAACGGATGAATTAGACCATCCTCGGCATGGTGTGGAGCATGCTCTTTGACGCAAAACTCCCACCACGCTTTTGGGCGGAAGCTGCAAGAGCGGCATGCTACCTCATCAACCTAACTCCTGCGGCTGCTCTTGGCAGGCGTGGCAAGAAAAGGGGCAAGCAGCAGATGATGCCACAGGAGGTGTGGTCAGGAAAGAAGCCAGACGCCTCACACCTGAAGGTTTTTGGTTGCACTGCATGGGCAAAGGTCCAGGCAGGAGAAGGTGGCGGCAAGCTGGATGCAAGGGCACGGAAGTGTGTTATGGTGGGCTATACATCTGCCCACAAGACCTACCGCATTTGGGACATGACAGCAAGAAGGCTCATCACCAGCCGGGACGTGACCTTCGATGAGAGGACACTATGCAAGGGAGAGCCGCTTGATCCCACACAAGCTCCAAAACAGGGAGAGTGGTTGGTGCTGCTGGAGTCGGGAGATCAAGCTCCTGAAAACTGGCAAGTGGTGCAAGTACGGCAGGCCACAGAGAAGAGCGGTGTGGCAGGGAGAGCGGCAGCGCTGGCTGACGCAGCGGCGGGCTCCGACACGGAGTCGGAGACGTCCAAGGCCTCTGAGACCAGCTCAAAGGCCAGTGGCTCTTCACCAAAGGAAGATTTAACTTCAGGGCAGCCTGCTCCACAGGAGCAGCAGCAAAGCAGAGATGAAGCACCAGCAATGGCGCGCCATGGCACGCAACAAAGAGAACAAACGCCATAGTATGACGCTGACACCGAAGGCTGGAGTGGCCTGAGCTGATCCTGTTTGGCTCAGGGAGAGCCGCTCACTTTGGCAGAGGCGCTGACAAGGCCCGACGCGGCCAAATGGAAGGAGGCGGTGGACAGCGAACTCACGTCCATCGCAAAAAATGGTACGTGGGTGCTGGTGGACAGACGCTCACGTGGTGGACTCTAAGTGGGTGCTTAGGCTCAAGCGGAAGCAGGACGGCAGCATCGACAAGTACAAGGCGAGGGTCATGGCAAAGGGATTCTCATAGTGCGCAGGGTCTGAGTACGACAAGACCTTCACACCGGTTGTCACGTTTGCCTCCATCAGGTCCCTTTTGGCTGTCGCTGCCGCCAAAGACCTGGAGATCCACCAGATGGATGTCAAGACAGCTTTCCTTTACGAGAGGTTGGACAAAGAGGTGCTTATGGAAGTGCAGGAGGGGGTGGATGCACCCTTGGGAAAGGTGTGTCGTCTGGTGAAGGCATTGTACGGGCTGAAACAGGCCCCACGGATCTGGTACAAGGAGATGGACAGCTTCATGGCTGAGATCTCTTTCGCACACTGTAAGAATGATCCCAGGGTCTATGTGCGAGAGGACGAGCGTGGCTTGCTGCTTGTGGCGTTGTATGTGGACGATCTGATCATGTGTTCTTCCTCGCATGAGGCCCTTGTGGGCTTGAAGGAGAAGCTGAGCAGCAGGTTCAAGATGAAGGACATGGGTCCTCTCGAGTACTACCTCGAGATTGCCGTCCACTGCAACCGCAACGCAGGCACCATCGAGCTCAACCAGACCAAGTACATCATGGACGTCTTGAAGCGCTACAACATGGAGGATTGCAAACCCATCAACACCCCCATGGCCTCCGAGTGCAAGCTCTCCTACTCCATGACGCCAAGCAATGAGGCGGAGCGGCGGGAAATGCAAAACATTCCGTACCAGTCCGCCGTTGGGAGCCTCATGTAAGCGATGGTGGGGAAGCGACCTGACATCGCTTATGCGGTAGGTCAGGTCAGCAGGTTTGTGGCTAATCCTGGGCCACAACACTGGCAAGCCATGAAGCGGATCTTCCGCTACCTAAAAAAGACACGGCACATGGGATTTCAGTTTGGAGGTCTTGAAGGATCAGACTTGCTGCAACGCACGTGCTACACCGATGCTGACTGGGGAGGGCAGGTTGACGACAGGAAGCCCACCTCTTGCTTTGTTTGCCTTCTCAACGATGGTGCAGTCTCATGGGCGAGTAGGAAGCAGGACTGCGTCTCACTTTCCACTGCTGAGGCGGAGTACATCGCACTCTCGGAAGTGTGCAAGGAAACACAATGGCTTCAGAGTTTGCTTGACGAGATCAAGGCACCACAAGGGGAAGCACCTGTCATCCGCGTCGACAATCAAAGCGCCATTGCTATGGCAGAGGACGACATGATCTCTCGGCGGACAAAGCACATTGACATTTGGTACCACTACTCATGCGACCTTGTCGCCAAGGGTGCCGTGGAACTAGAACATGTCGAAACCAAGAGGATGCTTGCGGACTTCTTAATGAAGCCGCTTGATTGTGACTTGCATGCTGCAGGCGCTCAAGGAATTGGCATGGTGGATGCAGGAGATGGAGACTGAAAGCCCAAGACAACTGAGGTACACAAACACAGTGCAGAGCTACAGGCACATGTGGAAGAAAATTGCAATGGCAGGTGGCCATGGGTGCAAGGGAGAGATTGTTGTTTTTTTTTTATGCCCCTTTGGCCACTGCCATAGCTTAGCGGACAGGTTGGGCATGCACTGCTCCCTTGGAGTAAGTCCACCACATCTTATTCTTGGTGCAAGTCCAAGCGAGACACCAGTTGTGTAGTGTAATGGATAGCACGGTGGACCTAGGAACAATAGGTCATGCGATCAAGCCTTGATGTGAGCAGGAAGGTTTTTGACCTTCCTGCACATAGGAAGTTTCCTAGATATTTCTTCATGCATGGGAGGATGTGCCACTTGGCGGCCAGTGGATGCACCAATTGGCGAGTTGGTGAGGTGGTGTGGAGTGGCCACCCCTAAAGTGCCATTGCCCACACACCTTAGATGCCAGGCCTAGAACTATATGTACCAGGCTCATTCCTCATTCTAAACATACAATCTGGCCTTAGATGCTCCTCACAGAGCCGTCCAACTAAGGAACAGTATAAAGAAGACATTGGTTGGTCTAAGTCCCAGGGGTTAGTCTCTAACTAGCACCTCGCGCGAAAGTGACCAAGTATTAAGTGGAAACAGTTGCTAGCAAGTGATTGCCCAGGAGCTCCTCAGTGTGGAACTGTGATCCTGAGGGTGATATCTTCTCCTGGCTGAAATGCTAGGAGCGGACGGCAGGTGCCATTGTGTCAGCCCTGTTTACTAGTCCGTTTGCCTCAGGCCGGTTGACACCCCCTCCCCCCTCCTCTGTCACTGCGACATGACAAAAAGAGCCGTTGGTGATGAAGCTAGCAGAAATGGAAAAGTTGGAAGAGTGGCCCCACCATGCGAAGCAAGCCGGTGGCTGACAATTTTCAAAGAAGTCCGGGTGGAAAAATGGTAGTGGAGGTTGGGGTAGTGGCAGGCCGCGGAGGAGTGGATCCGGGAAAGATGGATACACTACGGAGGTTGCTTGCCACCACCCCCTCTGCACCACAACAGGGAAAGGAGGAGGCCGGAAGTATGAAGGGTGGAGAATTGAAGAACTGGAGAGAGTGGCCAAGGGGAGCAAGTCCAGCCGATGGTCACACAGAAAAAAGTCTAAGTTTTCCGGAAAGTGGAGCAGGTGACAGTCAAGGAGTCATCGATTCAAGGAGTCAAACCTGGGATTGTCGCGAAGCGAGGATGGATGCGTGTGGAGAGAGAAGAGAAACACGCAGGGAGGGATGAGCAGGACAAGGAGCAGCAGCAAGCAGAAGCAAGGCAGGAAGTGCGTAGAGAGCATGAAAACACAGGGCGGAAGTGAGAAGGAGAGCGGGAAGGCAGCACAAAGAGGACTCCGAGCAAGGCCACCAGGTTCATCACCTCACACGGGGGAGCCCAGAAGGCCAAGACTGGAGTGAGTAGAAAGCTGTGTGCAAAGCAGGGGTGCAAGCGATGTCTGTCGGGTCCAACGCCTCATTTGGGGGGAACCGACAGACAAGCGCAAGTGACTGAGAAGCCCAGACAAGGCCACCTGCCCCAACGCCTCGTGTGGGGGGGAAGGGTAGGCCAGGACGGGGCAGGAGCATGGGAGCAAGGGCTAAGGCGGAGTAGCAATGAGACCCAGGCGGGCGCAGAGAGAATGGTGTCCCTCAGCAGTGAGGGACTTTGTCAGGATGTCAGCCGTTTGAATCTCTGTGGGAATGTATTGCATCCAAACATCACCCTCAACGACCGCGTTGCGGACGTAGTGGTACTGACGGTGAACGCGCTTGGTGCGGTTGTGGAGGCAGGGTCCTCCGAGAGAGCGATGGCGTCCTCATTGTCGCAATGAATCAGAGTGGCGTCAAGTTGAGCATGGCCAAGTTTGGCAAGAAGTATGCGCAGCCAGACTGCTTTGAAAGTGCTTTCGCTTTCAGCAATGTACTCAGCTTTCATAGAAAAGAGGGCAACAACGGGCTGCTTCTTGGAGGACCAGCTGGCAGGACCCCCATTGAGCATGAAGACATAGCCAGAGGTGGAATTGCTGGTGGACTGATCGCCGGAGAGGTCAGCGTCACAGAAGCCTGTAAGAACGCTGTTGCCGCCGGGAACGTAGAGAATGCTGAGACCAGCAGTGTTGCGGAGGTACTGCACGCAGCATTTGGCTGCCAAAACTTGGGCATTGGTAGGAGCGTGGCACCCTTGGCTCAGAATCCTGACCACATAGTAGAGGTCAGGGCGTTTTGCAACTGAGGCGTATATGAACGAGCCAACGATGCTGGGGTAGAGCTTGGTGTCTCGAGGAATAGCCAGGTTAGCGGATGTGGCCAGCTTGGTTGGGCCGTGCTGAGTGGCCAGGGGCGTGGAGATGGGCAAGGCAGTTTCAAGGCCAAATTTTTCGTCCACGCATTGTGCGTACGCATGATGGTTCAGGATGAGCTGAATTTCAAGATAGTACGTGAGCTGGTCCATTTCAGATATCGCAAATCGTTTGGAGAGAGCAGCCTTGAATGCCGAGATGACACCCAGATCGGGGCTGAAGAGAATGAGGTCGTCGATGTAGAGGATGACTCCAAGTGCCTGTGACTCTGAGTGGTAGTAAACGGAGTGATCAGCGTGCAAAAGAGTGAGAATTTGAGATGGAAAAAACTGATGAATCTTGAGGTCTGGGCACGCTTGCTTGAGACCGTAGAGTGGGCGATTGAGTTTGCAGATGGCGTCGGGCTGATCAGAATAAAAAAAGCCTTTAGGTTGTTGCATGTAGATGACTTAGTCAATGTCGCCATTGAGGAAGCCACATTGGACGTCTCTGATGAAGATGCCAGTAACTTGCGGCTGCCAGAGAGAGGATAACCCGAATGCTAGAATATTTAGCCACTGGAGCAAAAGTTTCTGTGTAATTCACCCCAAGAATATGGCTGTAGCCAAAGGCTACAAGGCAAGCATTGTAGCGATCTGGTTCTCCTGCACGGTTCAGTTTTCTCCAAAAAAAACCCACTTGCAGGTTACCATGGGCTCACCGGAAGGCGGGGGTACTAATGTCCAGGTGTCTTGCTTTCGAAGTTGAGCAAACTATTCATTAGAGGCTTGACGCCACTTGTCTGATTCAGGGCATCGTGTGGCATCCTTGTAGCTTACGGAATCGATGACTTCATCGATTCCGTAAGCTACAAAGTCATGAGAGTCGAGTCATCTGGTAGGTAGTCCTCAAGTTGATCAACAGTGGTGAGAAAGATTAGCTGAAAGTATGAGGGGACCTTGGTAACCCGTGTGGACCATCGGAGAGTATTGGATACAGTAGTAGCAGCGGCTAAGGAACTGGGAACTGATGGAGCAGAAGAGGGTGGTGCACCACTGGGTGCAGAAGCTGAGTTTGGGGCTGAAGCTGAAGATGTTGCTGGTGGTTCCTACCACCAGCAACATCTTCAGTGATACCATCGTAATCATCTGGGATGGGATTTTCAGCTGGGCAGTGAGGCTCCACTATCAGATCAGCCATAATGATGGGTGTGATGGTGGAGAGAGGAGTGTCGGTGGTACAGTTGATGAAACTTCTATCGAAGATGGGATTTCTGCTGCAAATCAAAGTTCGAGTTGCTGGATTCCAAAGTCTGTAGATGTTGCAGTGATCTTCATAGTGAAGGAGAAAGCTCCGCTTTGAGCAAGGCTCAAGCTTTGAGCGTTCACCTGGGCAGACCCAAGCATGTGCGTTGTAGCCAAAGATTTTCATGTGACCCATACAAGGTCGCTGGCCGTGCCAGGCTTCAAAAGGTGAGGTGGTGCCCTCAGGGAGACGCGTAGACAGGCGGTTGGTGAAGTAAGCAGCCGTGTTGAGAGCTTCTGCCCAGAATGTGGAGGACAAGCCTGCTGTGTGAATCATGGTGCGGACACATTCTAGCAGTGTCTGGTTCATCCTTTCAGCCCGTCCATTCTTCTGCGGTGTGTAGGGAACTGTACGTTGGTGTTGAATTCCGTTGACAACGTAGAATGCGGACAGAGATGCATTGCAGGACTCAGTCCCATTGTCACTGCAAACCTTTTTCATCGTTGTATTCTTCTCATTCTCAACCAGTCGGATCTAGGTCTTGAGAGTTTCAGGTACTTCAGACTTGAATCGCAGCATCTTGACCCACACCATGTGGGTGCAATCATCAACGAGGACCAGGAAGCAATGTTTGTTCAACAGGGAGGCTTCCTTCACGTAACATAGCTCCATGTGGATCAGTTCAAGAGGAGTAGAAGTGCTTGCTGAGGAATAGCTTGTGAAAGATGCTTGCCTTGTCAGATAGCCGGCACAAGGTGCGTTAGATGGCAAATAACCCAGATTGGATGGCAGAATGTTAACCTGTTGCTGAGCTGCCGTCTGTCGGAGTTTTGTGTGGCTGACATGAGCCATCCTCTTGTGCAAGAGCTCAAGATCTTGTTACTGTGAGGGAGTAGATTCTTCATCAGGACTGGTGGCAGCTGTGGTAGTTGAGGTTTTTCTGGCCATAAACGCAATGTCGGTGGCGGCTATTGGAGCCGATGTCTCAGTAGTGTCAAGAAGCGTGAGGTTGCCAACACGTGTGGTGAGTGCTGTCAAATGGTTGGTTTTGTCCATAGTTTTGCACTTTTTGTCGGTGTCAAACAGCACCTTGAACCCTTCATCATTCAACTGCGTTATAGACAGAAGGTTAGCTACCAAATCTGGAACGTAGAGAATGTCATTGAATGTCCATCAGACTGAATTGTTCTTGAGTTTGATGTCCAACTGTCCTGTAGCTGTAGGATGGAATAACTCTGCTGTCACCGACACAAACACCACGAGGCTTGAGGAATGCGGTGAAGGTGGAGAACCAGTCCTTCTTGCATGTCATGTGCTTTGTGCTTCTAGAGTCAAGGATCCAGGAGAGTAGTCCAGCAGCGGCAAGCATAGTGCTGTCTATTGTGCACATATCCAGTTCTTCAAAAATAGCACCGTTCTCTGTTGTTTCCATTTGAGATTGAGGATCTTCTTCAGCAATGGACAGAGAAATTTCTGGTACAGGAACCGTGGAGATCCTTGGTCCTTCCAAGAAGTCTGGAGATTTCAATGAGGACATGGCTATATCTCCAACAAGGGCAGAGACATTGGCCAATATATTTGAGATGACGCTAGCTCTGGCTATTTTTTCGTTTGAATTCAGAAATACTTGATTGTTTTGTCGCTGCTGTTGACGTGAAGGGAAAGGAATGTTCCCAAGCCACTTCTTTGAATAGTCAATTTGGATATGCCCTTTTTGTCCGCAAGTCCAGCAGATTTGATCATCCGGAGGGAAATATGGGCGTGGAGTATTGTGCACCTGCGACTGCGTAATGTGATTGTGTGAAGAAGCCGTCATTCCTCAACTGATCTGTGCACCAATACCGTAGCTTGCATGTTTTTTGGTGCGCTGGCTTTTCTAGTGCCTGACTGCCAGTGCTGCTTCTCCACCGTTCTCCTTCACGTAGATTTCTTCAACCTTAGTAAGTTATTCATTTTTCTTCTCAAGAGATAGTTGGAGACCTTGGGCAGTCCCGACAGCAGCTACCGCGGCTCTGCCAGCATTAGGGTCAGGACCGCGGACGTTATTGGCAAAAGCGTGATGAATGGCCTCCAAGTGGGCAGCAATAGATGTTCATTGCTTGCAGTGTGTCTGAAGATGGGCAATGGTGTCTTTGCATCTGGGATGGAGCCCACAAAACAAGATTAGGATCATGACGCGTTCTAAAACCAGTTCTCCCATTGAAGTGAGTTTTGCCAAGAGCTCTTTGAGTTGATTGATGTGATCTTCCAAACGAGTGCCTTCCTCCATTTTTTGCGCATGGAAGACTGTCAGCAGATCAGACAGCTCAACATTGCTTTGTCACTCGTAGTGTTTTTTCAAAGCCTTCCAGGTCTTCCTTGGATAAAAGGTGTTGTTTCTCTCTTTGATCCAAAATTTCAACCATTCCTTCAATTGCATTGCCACAAGGGAGAAGGCCTGATCACATCGTTTTTGCCAAGTAGCTTTCTCTCCATCTGTTGCTCTTGCACGTAGCGTTTCAGTTGGTGGTCATACACCACGCCCCACATACCTTTGTTTAGATAGACCATTTTCATGTTAAATGCGAAGGTGGAATAGTCATCCCCGTCAAAGATCGGGATCTTGAAATGTTCTCCATGGCCACTACCAACTATGGCCATGGTGAGTCGCCTTGATGCACACCACGTGCTCTGATACCAAATGTGAAATGATTGAAGCCTTGTCAGGATACTTGAAGTGCTACACGACTCATAAGAATAAGTCCACACTCTGTGGATGAACGCACACACACAAGAAAGCTTTAGTTCTGCCCACAATGCACACAGTGCAATTACCAAGATGCTACACACTGAATGGGAAAAGACATCTTGTCTCTTGCCAATTCCAACGATAGGTCGTACACTCAAAATGTTGGACTATTGAAAAATCAATCTACAAATGAAAACAGGTATCTATAGCACTAGTCTAGAGCTAGAAAATAGACAAGCATGATCACAGAACAATGCACCAACTGTCCAGTGTTCCGATGTCTGGTCTTTGGCAGTCACGGCTATACCGGATGCCAGGAGGATCGGGAGAGAGAGTGGTGATCTCTCTCCCGACCCTCTTGCCTTTTTTGTCGTGCCAAGCCCTCAGCATATAGCATGTCACTTCCGACCAGTTATGGTAGAAACTAGGCCACTTTTCTCTTTTTGACTGTAACTCAAGATCCAGTCGTTGGATGGAGCAAAAACTTGGAGGGTAGAGAGATGTTGACATGATCTTTCTACTGGTGCCATTGGATTGGTGATCGAAGGAGAAACAAACGTGATGTTAATTTTCCAACACATCGGTTTAGCAGTCAAGCTAAAACATGATGTTATTGGACCTTCTTATCGGCCCCCACAGGCCAAAAATCTTCAATGCTGCGTGGCACATCCTCAGAGCCTCTCCTTTCCATCTTGTATGGCAAGAATGGTGGGCGGATCCTCATTCCTCGCCAGCATCTAAAATAGTCGCACTTTTCCCCAAAACCTACCAAGAACATGTTTTGACTGTATCAGCCAGTCTCCTACAGAAGAACTCTCCTACTTTGAGTTTGGCCCGTGCCAAACTCAGATCGTTTGATGGTGACTTTGCAATTCTCCTCTTCACAAGTTACCTACTGTTCAATAAGTTGTGCCGAATGTACCTGAGCTCACGATTCACTCGACGGTGGAAACATCCTCAACTGTACCGTCCTCCTTGGTCTGATATCCTGGTGGACCAGGCTCAATCCCCGGGCTTATTTTATGGTGACTAGCCAACCCACCTCAGTCGGTTATGACCAGGGAAAAAAAACGGTTTAGCAATTATGCTAAAAACATCCCAAACATTTTTTGAAAGTAGTGTGCTAGCCTTTCTGAGAGTAGGTTCGTGCCATTGGTAATCATCTTTGAAGTTTTGAAAAAAAAAATCCACTGCTAAAGGGGCTGATGGATGGCTATGAGCGGTGGGAACCAATGTGGCAGCTTGTCCTTATGCGGGCTTCGCGGGTCCAAAAAACGTTGGAAAATGAACAACAAACATGGGGCTGTGTTGCGAGACATGGGGTCAAGTGCGAGCAAATGCTAATGGAAATTGATAAGCAAAGCTTTGGTGGGAGATTTTTTTTTTGGCAAACTAGGAACAGAGAAAAGACACTGGAATAGGGGCACAAACATGCAGAGGAGGAGGTATGCAAGTGAGGTGCACCAAGAGGAGGAGGCCATGGAGATTGAATTACAGTCTTGACACCTCCGGGTCCATCAGCTCCATCACTGGTACATGGTGATGGATCCAATGGAGTGGAGTTTGGTGCGGAACAGAGGCAGGTTGTCGTTATCCGTCCAGGCCAAACCAGCTGATTCCGTACTTTCGCCAACCTTGTATGAAGAGGATGGACTAAAACGTTTTCTAAAGGTCATGTTGTGCCACAAACTCCATTGAAAACCTCCATCAGTGCTGCTGTGACTGACGTCAAATTGGAGATAATTCAGCACGCTGACAAAAAGAAGTTACGTTTCTTGCCTAATTCTTAAATTCCATCACTGATGGTGCACCCAAATCAAATTCTAACATCAAAACCATTCTTTCATGTTGTGTGCAACCAGCAACATCAGTGCCAGCAGAGACGGACGGAGTTGTATACACAATATACTTAGTATGATCCATCTTTTGGAATCTCAAATGATTAATGAGTTATAGAAGCATTGAAAAAATTCAATCTTGTTTCTCATGATCTGCAACGGTTCCTCGGTAGCTTCATGTGCTAGGTTGCATATTGTCCACCTTTTTGTACCTACAATTACTTCTGACTTGTCGAAAGCTTGACAGTATTAGGTGTGAAGCGTGCAACGGGTTGCGACCGATGTTACATCAAATGGTTAACGGTGCATTTTATGGTGCAGTGTGGCTCCAAATGTACTTGCGTACACCACAAACTTTCATGTACAAGAATCCGCATTGAATATCTTATGACCTTTTTACAACGTGAGTAGTTTTGGACTGAATAGAAATGGGCATGTCATTCATAGACATAAACGCCTGTGTTAATCGGCCACTTCCACACATATGAAATCCACCATAACTTGTATACGATTCATGTATATGCGACTCACTCGTTCTAAGCATGGGGAACGTGAAAAAAAAAAAAAAACTGCACCGGCATCGGAGTACCAAAAAAGTGTCGTAGGGTGGGTTTGATTGTCTTTGCGTGGCCATGCAATGTCCTCCAACCTTAGAAAATCACATCACATGAGCCTTACCTGGGCCACAGTCAAGAGATCATGCAATACTTGAGGATAGCCACCAGACACATGACCTCGGAAGCACAATGAACGACTAAGTTACGACGTATCTTGTTTGACTTTCCCGAACGTGCCATCCTCTTCATCTGCTGAAATCTGGTCTCCGTTGACTCCGTGCTTGTGAGATGAATCTTAAAGAGCGCTGCCTTGTGAAAATAGAATCTAAGAAGTCCCGCAGTTGCTGTGGTCATGACGAGATACCCCGTTGGATACATGACCATTTTTCCACTTTTGCATGATTTCTCAAAATGTAGAAGTGTCTGTGTATTTATTTTGTGAATTATTTCTGGATACAATGTCATGGATAAACATGAATGAAACGACCCCTTTACATGTGGGTTGATGTGTTGTTGTACTTGCCATTTTATAAGTTGTGGGCATGTGCTCATTCAGGTGGGCTAGTTGGTGTTTTTTGTTTGTCATTTTCCTATGATGTTCATGTCTTTTTCAATACTTGAAAAACGATCATGGACAAGTGGTTGATTTGTCATGACTAAAACTGTGCAACTTCAATTTAGCATTTACAATGTACTTTGCCCTTTTTTTCATTTATATGCTATCAGTGGAGCCGTCTAAGCTATAACCAGGTCAACGTCATGGATTGGTAGTGGTTCAATGAGCTGTTTTCAATAACAATATTGAATATGCAATTTTGACTTTTCTTCTGTGCATTTGCATGTTAACATGGTTTTCAAACATTTCACCTTTTACATTACATGCATAAGTTATTTATCTCTATTTTTATTTCTTCAATGGCGGTCAATAGTTGCACCCACATTGCAGTACCAACCTCACTTTGTTGTCGCTCTTGGTATGGAGCAACGACAAGGCAGATTAACATCGTGATGTTTTCAAATTGAAATATTTAATGAGTTATCTTTTCCATTGTTCACCTTGTACAAGGGAATTTCGTGTAAAATACCATGTATGAAGTACTTATGTGAATCTGTACACAAAAACATTGCACAATTCTTCTTTGCATCTCTGCTGTCCGGAAGAGTGCAGACCTTGGGACAATGACAGTGAAGGAGCAAGCGTACCCGACGACGAGCAGCGGTAACCGGTGATGGCTTAAATCATGGAGGTATAGTGACGAATGATTCACGGCCCTTTGCAAGAGACCCAGGCAGCAGCAGCAGTATGCTTTGTCTTGAATTGCGCAGGTCCAACAAATTTTATGGCCCATATGGTAAGTAGCATAAGTAACACACAAAAATAGCCCCCCCCCCCCCCCCCCCCCCCCCCCCCCCTTCCCCGTGCGCGTTGGCGATGCCATGTCATCAGCCAAATTTGGAATCTATCGGGGGCCTGTTTACGTTGTGATTCGTGTTTCCCCTTGATGAAGAAATTGCCTTTGTTTGGAGAAAATTATGCCATTCTCCATTGCAGCGGTGAATGGAACGAGCGCACCTGGCGACGAGCAGCAGTCTCCGTCAATGGCGGATCAACGACACGCAAGTAACGATGCTCTGCAGACAAACCAGGCGGAAGTGATAGCTTTCGCAGTGAATGATGCAGCACCGACGGGCCCCATGGACGATCCGGTGACAGATCCCTTGGGCTCGGCAAACCCTTTGCTCCCGCCGCAGCCCATTGGGATGACACCTGGCACGATGGGAGGCACCGGCCGAAGAGCGTGAATCAACAAAAACTTGTATCAGGAGCTTTTGGACTCGAGAGAAACAACACCCATTTGCTCCAACAGCTCAATGCGGCGGTGGAGGAGCTTTGAGTGTCTTGTGCGCGATAAGCAGTACTCGTCGAGAGAAGTTTGCACCTTTCGAATGAGCCCCAGATTCGACTGGCACTTCTCGAGCCGGTCGATCCTTTGAACTCCAAGGAACTGACGGTCAGGATGTAGTTGAAAATTTTGGAGGTATGCTTCGTCGTTGCAGAGACTAAAAATGACAAAAATAAAGTTTACCTCGCAGCTTTGCTTTTGTGTGGCATGACTCTGAGTTGGTGGTCTGATGTGAATGTCATCCAACGACAGAAGGAGACCGCCGGAGCTGGATCAACAGCTCACGCGACCGCTCTCACATCATTGACCGAGTAGATGAATCCGACGTGGCGTGAATCCCTCATGCCCCCAAAAACATGGAGCAACTTCGCGCGTGCTACACTCACTCACTTTAAGAAGCTCAACAAAAATTCAAATGCATGATACAAACTCCAACGTCTGTGTGAGAAGTAGAACGTGGTGGTGTACACTCGGCGTTTCCGCAAAATCATCACCGACAGTGACCTCGTCCCTGATGAACTATGTTTCTACTATAACATTGTCCTCAAACAAGACATTCAACAAGCAACTTTCATTTTTGGCATCCAACAAGACCTTCCGCGTATGATTGCAACAGCCGACCGCATCGACAGCACCGACCATAACTCTCAAATGCACGAATCCAACTGCTGGCAACCCCAAGGCCAAAACCCTTATCGTGGCAGAGGGAAGTCACAGTCGATGGAAACCTCATCCTCCTGGAGATTGGCATCGTCAATCAACACGATCAACGTCTGTGCTGGACTTCTGAGAAGCCGGGACACATCTTGCGTGACTGTCGTAAGTGGTAACAACAAGCCAAAAAGGGAGGAAAGTGCAAAGTAAGAGTGAGGATTTGGGAAAAGGCAAAGGGCAGCAGTAGACGGCAAGACTTTTGTCCTGAAGAAAATGTATGCTCAGCGATCACCCATCCAAGCGGCTCATATTGCCGCAGACGAGGGTTCTTGAGATTGCAAAGTTTGGCGAGGGGTATGAGGATGACCAACTAGTGATTGAGTACAGCTGAAGGGTTATAGAACTCGCATAACGGTACCGGCACTACTAGATGGAGGAGCTTCTCATATTTCTTCAGCCAAGACATGGTTTGGAAGCTGGGTTTGCAAACTAAACCAGGAGTGCCTCAAGGAAAAATAGTAGATGGACGACTGCAGATCTGTCAACTTTGCAAACCACTCTAGCTCCAAATTGGAGATTTGCATGACGTGATGGATTGGAATACTTTCCCAATGAGCAATTAGAAAATGTCCTTGGACAAGATTTCTTCTACTTGCAATATTTGCCGGCTGATTGGAGTTGCGGAGCAGTTTATGTCCGCATTAATGGTACAAAAAGACACCTGTCTCTGATCAAGCAACCCAAAACCCAGTGGCCATTACGAGAAGGAGTAGAGTTGGAAGTAGTAGGGGAAGATGCACCAAGAAAAAAGTATCCAGCTGATATCTCTAGACGTGGCCAAGAAATATCTGAAGCAAAGAACCCAGGCGTGGTTAGTCCACGTGGATGTAGGGCCAGCGGAAGAAACATAGAAGCCGAGATGACACCAGAAACCTTGACGCCTGAGAAGGTTGTAGCAATACCAAGGGAGTTTGCAGAGTTTATCGAGAAATTTGAAGGGGTATCTCCCGACAAATTACCCCGAGAGCTACCACCACAACAAAAACATCGGCCATCAGATAGACCTAAAGCCGGGCAACAAATTTACGGTAAAGGGGACCTATCGGATGAGCGATCACAAGTTGAAAAAACTCAAGAAGGAGTTGGATGCTTGGTCAGGGATTCACCAGACCCTCCACGGCATCCTACGCGGCACCTGTACTTTTCATGAAAAGGAAATCTGGAGAGATGCGGATGTGTGTGGACTACCAAGCGTTGAACGACATTACCATCAAGAGCCCCTGTCCCCTCCCATGATAGATGAAAGATTTTTATCAACTCCGTGGGGCCTCACTTCTCAGCAAAATAGATCTAAGCTACAGCTATCATCAGTTCCGCGTATCCAATAAACACATCAAGATGACAGCATTCTGCACCAAAAATGGGCACTTTGAGTTCAAGGTCATGCCGTTCAGATGCACAAAGTCCGCAGCAACATTTATGGCGGTGATGAACAACATTTTTTGCCCAAACCTTGACAAATCTGTCGTTGTGTATGTCGATGACATCGTGATGTACAGTCGGATCACATAGGAGTGCAATGGAAATCTCTGAGAAATTATTGAGATTTCACAAAGAGAGGTTCTTTTTGGAAAACTCTTGAAATGCGACTTTGGTCGCCATTTGATCAAGTTTCTGGGCAACATCATCGGCGTCAGACAAATCACCATAAACCCGAAAAAGATGGAGGGGTTCGCTGATTGGTTGACCCCCAGTGATGCTTGGCAAGTCCAGATTGTTTAAGGCTTTTGCAACAATTACCATCAATTAGTAAAAGACTACACACGAGTATCAACGCCTCCCTTCAATCTCACCTCGAAAACCACTAAACAGAATTGGGGGACAACAAACAAGAAGCGTTCAAATCTTTGACAAATACTGTGACCTCATCGCCAAACTTCCGCTTGGCAGATTGAGCAATGGACTATATCATGGCCACCGACGCGTCTGATCGAGCCATCGACCCATTCTCCCCAAAGATAACCGCGGTGGAGAACAGCCATTTGCCTACATGTTGCAAAAACTAATTGCGCCGGAACTCAACTACGCGGTTCAGGATAAAGAAATACTGGCAGTAGTGCACGCGTTCAAGACATGCGATGCTACTTGGAATGCCGACAGTGCACCATTCTCAACGACCATTACGCTCTCAAACATCTCAAGACCCCACCAAATCCAAGCCATCAACAAACTTGATGGATGGAGTTCCTCAAGTCCAAATTCAACTACGACATCGAGTACTGACCTGGAAAGACAAATCCAACGGATGCTTTGAGTGTACGACTAGCTTTGATGGCCAAGATCAGCGCGTTGCTCGTCAAACAAGACCCGTACCTCACAAGGCTCTTTGTGAAGGGTTACGATGAGTTTGATGAGTATGAAAAAGCCCATTTCTGATTCACTTGCCAGGTCATCGTCCCGCCAAACAAGGAACTGCAACGGATGCTATTAGAGGAATTCCAAGACACCAGTCCAAGTGGACACTTCCACGAGGACAAGATGCTGAAGAAACTGGCAATGTACTACTAGTGGGACAAGATGCAGACTAACGTGGCGGCCTTCTACAAATCGTGCGATACCTCACAGGCAAAAATTTTGTCGCACGCGGCCATCAGGTCTACTTCAACCTCTACCCAACTGACAGAACGATGGACCATTATCAGCATGGACTTTGTGAAAGGCCTACCGGCCACTCCCGATGGATGTTATGACATCCTCTAAGTGGTGGAAAGCTTTTCTAAAATGTTACACTTCATTCCAACGACCACCGTCATCACAGTAAAAGGAGCATCACGGTTGTTTCTAAATCAGATTGTGCGCATGCATGGAGTGCCACGTAGCATCTTGAGCGACAGAGACGGCCATGTTACTGTCAGTTTTTGGCACGAGCTGATAATCCATGCATCAACGGTGTTCCATCCTCAAATCGACGGGCAAATCAAGCAGACCAATCAGACACTGGAACAACACCTTCACACTTTAAGTGAGCCGCATGATACCGATTGGGTGGTAAAACTGCCAACCGCCGAACTCGCATACAACTCCGCCACCTCTATCGCATTTAATAAGATACCTTTCAAGGTGGTGTAAGAGAAACTTCTTGCCACACCCTCTGGATTAAAGAGCCAGAGTAACATCCCCGCGGTTGAAATCCACCGTTGGGAATTCGCAAGCATCTCCGAAGAAACATGGCAAACCCTCACAAAGACACAAGCAGTTATGACACGGGCAGCCAATTGGCATTGCAGCAATGACGTATGCGGCACTGGCAATCGAGTCCTCCTCTTGTTTGAAAACATCAATCTCTGGGGACAAGACTTCACAAAGCTCAAACCCGATGGTTGGGACCGTTCACAATCAAGCGGATGCAAACCCCAGTCGTCGCTCGCCTTTGCCTCCCCGATAGCATGGTGATCCACCCTGTCTTCCACATGTGCCAACTGAAGCACTACGGAGATCCCAGTATGAACTCTCCCGACAGAGACGTTGCACCTCCACCTCCAGTGCAAGCGCATGGAGATATGGAGTACGTTATCGAAATTATTATTGGAAATTGACGCCATGGAAAAACAACCAAGTATCTGGTTAAGTGGCACGGCTGCAACACCTCTCACAATAGTTGGGATCCCTATGGCAACCTTTGAGGCGTCGATCATCTGATCGATGGCTATTTTCGCCATCACCAGCCAAGGTGTCACGGCTACAAGGGGGAAGGGGGAAGTGTTACATCCCTGATGTACACAAGTCCCTAAACTCCGCGAGTGGGCATTTCTGTCCTTACATTCATGGCCCGCCGTGCGACCACTTCAGGATTTTTACGCCATCTGGCCGAGGGCAGTTTGGCCAGCTGCCCGCGACCTCCGATGTTCTGATTCTAAAGTTTTAGAAAACTTCAACCAGCTTCCACAATGGTCGAGAGAAGTAGCGCGAACTATATTGGTGCTTTCATATTGTGATATTGACTTCTCGATGGCGCTAGAATTTTACAAAGAAGTGCCTTGATATTCTCAAAGCCCCCCAACTTCCTAGCAAAGCTTCTCGAAGTAGCAACTCACGGCCCAACCTCGCACGTGTCGGTGAGCTCGAACGCCGATGACGTGACATCTGCCTCATTCGCATTCTTGGCATTGTATATATGCGCTTGAATCACTCGACACTTTTCATCAAAGTACACCTACTGCCTCATACAAATAATCCATTTTCCCAAACACCCAAATTGTCTTTTGTCCCACACCTCATCCCTTGAACCACCTCCGTTTCGCTCGGCGTAACACTCCCCTGCCCCTTTCTTCTTGTGTCGGAGCCGATCGGCTCCTTATATTAGTAATCACTAAAAGGGGGCAGATCACCTTTGACAAGATAAAACTAAAAAGAAAGAAGGGCCAACCAGCTTCGAAGCAAAGGAGAAAGAGAAGGTGCAAATGTGTTTTGTAGGATCCTGTTTTGTAGAAGTTCACCGTCAATTTTTTTTTCAAACTAATTTAATCAAAAGGAAGTTAATTTTGCGATATAGAGAGAGAACTTGAATCACAACATAAACAGGCCCCTTATTAATCAAAAGACTTGGTTGATGGCGTGGCATCGAATACAAGGGGGTGAAAATTTTGCTTGCTGTTTAGCTGGGAGCGATTTTTTTTTGTGCCATATTTGGGTGCTATCCGGGGGGGGGGGGGGGGGGGGGGGGGAGGTATTGTGTACTTGCTTTGAAGTGGAACCATGTTTATGTGCTAGCTTTGGCAGGATTCCATGTTTGCATGCTCGGTTTTGGGGGGCCCCAGCTTTGCGTGCTATTTTCAAAAGGGCGCCATTTTTTCATTTTCTCGCGTATGAGGTCATGCATTTACGTTAGGTTGGAGCTGAGTGCAGACGCGCTTTGCTGGCGGATCAATCCAATGGTTATCGCAAACTGTCACATTGTTGAGGTGCTCACCATACCCCAATGTCTACATCGGCCCTAATCCAAAGCTATGATGTTGACTTTGGTTTTATGGGAGCCCTTCAATCACCGCCAAAACTTTGGATCAGTCTGATTTTGCGCGTTGGCATCCAGGGTTCGAATCAACGTGGAGCATGGACATAGAAGGTCGAAGACCCGTTACTTGTCACCCTAATTATCAGAAATAATCCCTCATTTTCAGGGGTGTATCGTTACCTCGTTACCATTTGGTTTGAATCCGCCCCCATGGTCGGAGCGCGTTGTGGCACATTGTACCGACGGTCGGGTCCGTGGAGGCATCATTTTACAGAGGGGCGGGTTGTGACTACAGTCCATTGTTTAACTCACAATGGATGGAGAGCAGGATAGACAAGGCAAGCGAGGCGTAGTTCTTCGCCGTGTTTTTCAACTCCATACTGCAGACCACCATTTTCATAGTCCTCGTACACCTCCTGCAATGCATCCTCAACCGCACTGAGTGTCGGCCTATGCACACGGGCAGCCTCAGTGGTCAAAGGTGGTTGACCTAACTTGTTCATGTTCATCCTGATTGCCTATTCAACATGGCGCGCATGACAACAAAAACTGGGCGCAACATCGTCACTGAAATCAGAGGGTGTGGTCTCATCTGGACACCCACATCACTGTTGAAGAGAAGATGTTGATTTGGGGACAATATGTCTGCTCCGCTCTACTGGTCCGGATCCTCATGGAGCGGTTCCACCATGGGGAGGCAACAAAATTGCGGGTGCTTGGTGAGGTCATCACTGCACTCATCCAACTTGCTCCTGAAGTCATCCGCCCTCCTCAGGCTGGAGATCCTTTACTGCAAGAGTGGGAGGGCCGGCGAGACTACCGTCCATGGTTTGACGATTGCATGGGTGCCATTGATGGCACCCACGTTCGGGCCATGGTTCGGATCTCCACAAGGCACAGTGCCTTCATTGACAGGTTCCGAAAGCTCACCCGGACCGTGCTTGCAAGCTGCAACCAGAGCCTCCGCTTCACCTACGTGTGTGCCGGGTGGGAAGGTTCGGCCCACGATTCGCGGGTCTTTATGGACGCCATGAGGAACGGTTTCTGCTTGCCTCCAAACAAGTACCTTCTGGCTGACTCGGTTTTCCCCAAGGGCTACGACCTTGTGACACTGTACCCCGCCGTTCGGTACCACTTGGCAGAGTTTGGTTCTGGACCACGACGGCCTCAAAACAAAGAGGAGTTGTTTAACCGCCGCCATGCTGAAGCACGCAACATGATAAAGCAGGCTTTCAGGATTTTGAAAGCTCGGTTCACGATCATGCGTGACATGCTGCCGTATGAGGTCGGGTTTCAAAGGCAAGTGGTCATGCCGTACTTCGTGATGCACAAACTGATCCGGTCTCTTTAACCGCTGGACGATGGCACATGGTCCGCGACCATCCCTCACCCACACTGCGACGGTCCACACTACTGCAAGAAACCGCATGGCCAACATCATGGTGACGTCGGCATGAGGAACCGGCGAAATGCCATCGCAACAACGACGTCGACAGACTACCTCACATGGCAGTGAGAACGTCATTGTGGCGGACGACGATCCGCCGGAGGACAGCGGAGTCCGTGACCATGACCAATTGCTCAATCCTCATGTTTTTTTGGGTCACTTGTCTGGATAACTTTTCATTAATGATGTTCAGTAATGTCACACTCATGCTTCATGTCAATAATTAAACATGGACCACAACACTGCACTCCTGAACTTGATGAAACATTGCAAAACTTGAGGTACATAGGAACAATTGAACACTTGAAGTGTAGTCAAAAGGTCTCATTTTCATGCAAGCTGGTCTGTTTGAAGAAATGTTGTCACGGTTGCTGCAACCACATTCTCGTGTTGTCCAGTAGTGCTTTCCATATCTATCTCTTCCACACCCGCCTCCTCACCATCATAATATGCCTCACCATCGGCATCATCACCATCTCCCTCTCCATCCCCCTCCTCCTGTCCATGGTTGCTGATGGTGTTAGACACCAGACTTTATTCCTTTGATTGTATGCAGCTACACCTGTTGCTACTGTTAGACGGTTTGTTTGTTGGTGGAGGCTCGTTCGGTGCACGGCCAAGTGCCCACTCGGCTACCATTTCACGCATGTCCCCCATGAAATGGACATAATCTGCACAAGGTAACGGGTTAGACTTAAACATATCAAGTAGAGGCAACTTGTTCAACTTGTGGATGGACGGGTCCTTGGACACTGCAGCAACCCGGGTATAACATGGCTTCTTCTCGCTTATGACGCACTCAATGGTGCCAGCTTTGTCCTCTGTGCACTGAGCTTTGTCCAGTGCATGGTCCACGATGGTCAGCCTCTTCTTTGGGGTGTGCACGCTGCTGTCGAATGGGTAGCTGTTGTGCGCATAGCCAGTAACGGAAAGGATGACATGACGTTATCGCCCTTGGCATTGTTGTTGGCGAACATCGTTGTTGCATCATCAAGCCATGGTAGCTGTTTGCCCTGTAGCTTTGCAACCAGAGGGCATGTTCCTCGAAGGTTCCTCCATTCTTCTTGTAAGTGCTCCAGCATCATAGTGAGAAAATGCGTGGAAGCTTCCTAGCGATATCGCCACTGACTAGGCGTCAGTGCCTGGTCAGACGGTGACGACAATCACAAGTCGTGCACACAACGGCAAGGGTCTGGCTAGGGGACACAAGGCAAGGTGTTAGAATGCTTCAAATAGCATTTTCAGAGAGGATGACAAATGACATGTCCATGGCATAAGTACCTGCCACGGCGCACGGCGGGTGTCGCACGCGGCAGTGCAAGGTCTGTCCTAGAACCAGCCCAAAACCACTGTTTTGGCCGTAACTCAGCGTAGACAAGTCAGAACGCTATGCCGTCTGAACCTACACATGCATAATCTCAAGCCAGATGCTACGACTGGTCACATGCATGCATCCGGCAACAAACGATGGACACACAATGCAAAGACATGCAAATCGGGCCCACGGCCTGTCCACCGATAAAATCCTACAAGCTGCAGAAAAACTGCAGAAGGTCCCAGACAGCATCCAGGACTCTGGGGCGACCGTCGATCAAATCCGAGCAGGTAGTCCACCACCAGACAACACCCCGGTGCCACCTGGGTTTGCATCAGGTATCGAGTGGTCGCAGTAAACTGTACAAGTTGACAGGAACAACACAAATCACAACACTCCCCCATGACCCGATGGTACGCATGTCCATACACGTGCAGCACTAAAACGAGTGCAAAAATGAGTGCAAAAACAGTCGTGACACAAACACAAACACACCCCGTACTCAACCACTCTCACGCGAGGGGTGAAGCCCAATAGAACGAATGGCCACCAGAAACTTCTCGCGCGCTAGTGCCTTTGTCAAGAAGTCAGCACGCTGCATGTCAGTGCCGACCCATATGACGGAGATCACGTGTCGCTCCACAAGATCATGCATGAAGTGATGCTCAACCGCAATGTGCTTCGTGGGAGCATAAAAGACACCAGAGTTCTCTGCAATGGCAAGAGCAGTCTGGTTGTCACAACAAAGCACAATGGCGGGCGCTGACTGACCCAGCTCAAGGAATAGGCGCTGCAGCCACATTGCCTCAGCAGCTGCTGCACCCAGAGCAACATACTCTGCCTCCAACAAGCTACGTGCGATGCAGCCCTGCTTCCCACTGCGCCAGGATATAGCGGTACCACCGAGCAGGAACACGTAGCCGGTGCGACTGCATCCATCTGGGCTCTAGGCCCAGTCGCTGTCAATGCAGCCGTCAAGAACCACCGAACACTGCCGGCGAAAGCAGAGTCCGAGGTACGCCATAGAAACCACGTACCACACCACTCGCACAGCCGCCTGGAGGGCTCTACGACATGGAGCCTGTAAAAACTATGCAAGGAGGTTGACGGAAAAAGCGATGTCGGGGCGTGTGGTAGTGGCCAGGTACATTAGAGATTCAATAAGGCGGAGGTACAACGTCACATCCACTGTCTCCCCCAGCTGTGTGGGATCGTCCACCTTCATGGCGTCTTACCCGTCAGGTGTGGGTGGTGTGGAGGCCGTAGGCACTACGCTAAGGAGGTCACTGAGGTGCTCCCTCACAACGCGTGCGTATCGGGCTTGATGCAACAAAAGCGTCCGGCGTCTGCGGCCTCGTACAATCTCCATACCAAGAAACACCATTGCAGGACCAAGGTCCTTCATCCTATAGGCAGTCTGGAGGACCGCCTTGGCCTCCTTCATGGCCTCCATGGAGGGAGACACGATCAGGAGGTCGTCCATAGAGACCAAGATGGCAGTGAACTGCTCAGGTGCCTGTCGGATGAAAAGAGAGGGAGCTGCCTCACTCTGTACATATCCCGCACGAGTTAGAGTGTCTGTGATCTCCCGGTTCTAGCACCGAGGAGACTGTTTGAGTCCGTAGAAGGACTTGCGCAAGTGCCAGACCTTGTCACCATCCGCAAAGCCTGGTGGCTGGACCACGTAAATCTCCTCATCCAGAGAGCCATGGAGGAACGCATTGTTCACATCCATCTGGTGCAGTTCCCAGTCATGCTGAGCCACCACACTAAACATAGGGCGAGCTGAGGTCATGCGGTCGACAGGGGCAAAGGTGTCAGTGTAATCGATGCCCTTGATCTGAGAGTACCCCTTGACGACCAAGCCAGCCTTGTGGCGTTCCAGTGAGCAATCCGGCTTCACCTTCTTGCGAAAGACCCACTTGACTTGAATCGCCTTCCTCCCCGGTGGAAGGTCGACTAGCTCGTAAACTCCGTGCTCCCGGATGGCACGAAGCTCATCCTCACATGCGGCACTCCAGACGTCGGCATCCTCTAATGAGAGGGCATCCCTCAATGTGTTGGGATCAGGCGCCAACGAGGGAGAGCTCTGAGTGGCAAGTGCACACGCCTCGAAACTGGGCCTAACGACCACAAGGTCAGCTGTTGCATTGCAAGCGGTACGAAACTCTCGAGTGACAAGATCGTGCCCTACAGGACACGCTGGATGTACCTCTGTGTGATCTATACGGACACTCAGGCCGAGGGCCTTTGTGCCGGGATCGCCACTCGCAATGCTGCGAGTGGAGCTTTTGAGTGCGAGACCTGACACTCGCTGAGATCCGGAGCCCAACAGTCGAAGATGACCACCGGGCTCACGCGAGTAGCCTGGACTCAAAGGGCTGACCGTAGTCTCAGAGACAGGCACAACCACATCCGGTGAGGACTGAGGCACAGGGGCAGGTGATGCAGTGGGAGGAGAGGCTGGTGAACGGATGGGAGACGCAGGAATGGGAGTGGTAGCAGGACTGCCCATAGAGACAGGAGAACCGGTGGACAGAGGGATAGCATCATGGGTGTCTATGGGGTGCAACGGTGTGGGAGAGGAGACAGGTTGGACGGGAGAGGTCTTTGGGCCGACAGCGATGATCGCCGGGTCATCAAGAGCCAGAGACCGAGAAGTGGAGGGGGCTCGAACGGACACATCAACCGGACGAGATGTGCTCCTAGGCTCAGACTCACCCATCCGTCGAGAATCCTAACACGTAGGAACGTGTGTGACAGACATCGACACAATCGAGGACAGATCGCGGTAGGTGAGAGACTAAAAGAAGAGCGCGACGCACGACCAAACAATGCGACGACAAGCATGGTGCCAAAAACGTCAGGCCTACAACCATGGGGAGATACCAAGGTACACAAGCGACCCCGCGGAGAGACCTTGGACCCCTGCTGATCCTCCGTGTACCACACAGAAGCCACTAAGCCCTAGACACAAGCAAGACACAGATCGGCACGATGGCCAAACCAGAGCTCATATGGTGTAACGTGGTCCGGAAGAGGACCGTGCGGGAGGCGGTTCTAGACCCACGTCATGTAGGCGAATCCTTCAAAGGCGAAGGATTCCGGGAGACCGCACTCAGACCGCATAGCACAAACCGCATCCTCCATGGTGCGGTTCCAGCGCTTAGAGACACCAATCTGCCGAGGAGTGACAGGTGCAGAGACCTGGTGAAAAATTCCGCGCTTGGCAAAAAAACTGTCCATTTCGCAAAGAAACTTACCGCCGCGATCCGAGCGGAAGGTATGTAGCGAGTGGCAAGACTGACGCTCAGCCATCACTAGCCAGAGATGGACCACGAGAGCGGCATCACTCTTCTGGCGCAGGCTGTAGATCCACCGCATCCGAGTGAAGTCATCGGTCAGGGTCAGGACATATCGGCCCCGATCGGATAAGGACTTGACACGGAGAGGACCGAGAAGGTCCGAATGGACTAGCTTGAGGGGGCAAAGGGCTCGAGAACGGGAGTCAGGGTAGGTGGAGCGATGCATCTTACCCTGAGTGCAAATTAGACAATCGGTCTTGGGCGGCTTCTCGAAAGAAGCCACGTCAAGACCAAGGGCGGACTGTGTCCTAATGAGCTTCGACACAGTGTCGGAGCCCACATGACACAGACGTCGATGCAGCAGGCACTGGTGCTCAGCATACAGGACACCAGTGACAAATACACAAGCAGGAGGGAAAAGGGAGCAAGGTGAAGAAGAGATCTGAGGAACACGGTACAGATCATCCACAACAGAGGCACGAATAACAACAGTGTGAGTATCAAGAGCAGTCACTGTCGCGGAGTCGACAGTGTGCTCCACAGAGAGTCCCATCAAAATGCAGGCACGCACAAAGAGCAAGCTGAGCTCAAGGTCAGGCACAAAAAGCATGTCGGAGAGATACAAGGGGCCAGACGGACCATCGAAGCACACAACCCCAACACCCTAGACTGGCAAGGACTGACCAGACACTATGCGAACGGATCGAACACATGCCACAGGACCGAGGACAACGAAGTGACTACAACGACATGTCATGTGGTGAGTGGCACCGGAATCGATGATTCAAGTGCCACCCAAATCACAACTGGAGGACGTGACGGTGCAACATGCAATGGAACTGTCAGCTGCAGACGGGCGCTCGACAACACAGGAGGGAGAACGACGAAGGGCACACAGGTAAGACTAAAAAATCCAATCTGTATTATCAAGTCCATCATCATCACATGCCAGCTGTGCTTGCCCACATGAGTCATCACGAGAGACGAGAACAGACAAACATACGGTCTGTGAAGCACCCGGCTGTGACAAAACACTTGCACCTCCTTGAGAGCAAAGCGCCAGGAGCTGACGGAGCTCGGCGATGGTGCGGTCACGGGGGTCCGGGTCTCCGCTGCTCGCCGGTGGGGAAGTGGGAACTACTACAGTCGTGGTTGCCGTGCGACCAGAGGCTGTGCTGCTCGACGCAAACCGCTGTGCGTGTGCAACCTGAAGACCACAAGTGATCCGTGCCCAGTCAAGTGGCTGTTGGCACTCGGTGTAGCGATGAGCGCCTCCACAATTATAGCAATGAACAGTACATCCACTGCTACCGCCTAATGACTGCTGCTGCGATGACTGTTGCTGCAGTGACTGCTGCTGGCCCGAGCCACGCTTCTTTCTGCTCTTCTTCCCCTCTACTACTGCTACCACACCCTGCGTCTGAGTCGGGGTAGCTGGGATGGAAGGGGAAGAGGAGGGCGTGCCAGAGGATGGAGAAGTGAACTGCAAGAGACGCGTCGGTGGTGACGCGATGACCGGTGCAGTAATTGAACTCTCTTGGTGGGCGACGGCTGCCTCACGAGCGAATGTCACTTGGAGGAAAAGTTGATGCGCCCAAGAAAGAAGCTGAAGGGAGGTGGAGAAAGGCTTGAGTGTTTCGTCGCTGTACCTCGTGAAGATGTCGGCATGCTCAAGACAGACTCCGATCATGAGCGTGCGAAGCACCCACAACTGTGTCCCTCCTGCGGTCCCAAGGTGCACATAGATGCGCATGGCGCGCCGCCTGTAAGCGGCTGCGGGCTTGGCAGGTCCCTGACGAAAGGATTGGAAGGCGCGGATGTGAGCCGCGTGGGTGGCGTGTGCCTGTGAAGCAAGCAGGGACAATGCCAGCTCCCAGCCCAGACGTGGGTCAGCACCCGCACCTGTGCCGGCCTCTCCAAGGAAGGGGCGAAAGTCAACGACAGTCTCGCGAGGCATGGCGTAAAGAAGTCTGCGCATCGCCCGAGCCGTTGTCAGTATCTGAGCATGGTCCATAATCTGGTACTGACTGTGGTAGTAGGGCCAAACTCCCTCTGAAGTGGCCCAGACCTGGAAAAGGGTCTCCTAGGAGTCAAAGCCGTCCTCGCTGACATATGGTGGTGGCGGTGTCTCAAAGTCCCTAGGTTGCCGCTCTATAGGGAGAGAAACCAAAGGATGGGAAAGACAAGGGATGGGGAAGACATCGGGATGAGGAAAGTCGCCGAGGTATGTCTCAGGCGAAGATCGGATCCCCTGGAATGGGGAACCGGAACACGTCTCCAGCTCGCGAAGACGCTCCTCAAGTACGCGAATCTCCCTCTCGGGAGTGTCATCGTCCATGCCTGGCATATCAGGGTCCTCCTCCAAAGGATCAAGAAGTGGCGGGTCCTTTCCTGCCGCTCTCCTCGGTGTAGATGCTGACTGCTGTGCAGAACCTGTGACACCGCCGACTCCCTCGAAGGTGTGCTGTAGGGCTGTGGACTGACTCTNATCGGATCCCCTGGAATGGGGAACCGGAACACGTCTCCAGCTCGCGAAGACGCTCCTCAAGTACGCGAATCTCCCTCTCGGGAGTGTCATCGTCCATGCCTGGCATATCAGGGTCCTCCTCCAAAGGATCAAGAAGTGGCGGGTCCTTTCCTGCCGCTCTCCTCGGTGTAGATGCTGACTGCTGTGCAGAACCTGTGACACCGCCGACTCCCTCGAAGGTGTGCTGTAGGGCTGTGGACTGACTCTGAAGAAGATCACTAAGCGTGCGGATGGCGTCGCTCTGCTGCTGCTGTAGGCGACATATCTCATCGTGCTGATTCCGCAGCTCCGCAATGGCCTGCGAGCGTGGCCTCATGACCCCGGAGGAGGAGGAAGAAGGATCTGATGGTCCTTTGCTCTTGTCACCGGTCGGAGCCATGTCAACGCTCAGTATGGGGCCGAACATAAAAATGCTCCGAACGAGAAACCAACAGCGTTTCTCGAGGAGTTGAAACGTTCACAAACATTGATGTTTTGACCCGAAAAATGCTGACGCCAGCACAACTGATGATGACTTCAGCGTTTCTTTTGCTAGCAAAAAAAGCTAGCGTCTTTTTCGCTAGTGTATTTTATGCCAGCTTTTTTTCTCTTGGAAGGTCATGCGAACTTCGCGTGACCGGTGGGGGTGACCTCGTCACCCCCGGCTGGCGACTGCACAGAGATTGCGCAGACCAACGCAGTGTCATGCAACCCTACGCAGTGCTGCATAGTTTCTGTGCAGCAGAAACCGCGCAGTAGCTACAACTGCTGCTACTACTGCTGTAGGAGCTAGTAAATGCCGCAACTCACAGGATGTGGTAGTGGGGACTGAGTGATGATGTCGTTGTCAAAAAAACGGCTGCAACAAGTCCCAGGATATGGCGGCGGCGGTGACTCTCACTGTTGCTGTCAATGCTGCATCTCTGCAGCGCAGCTCAGCGAGAGGAGTCTCGCTGCTCTGATACCATGAGAAAATGCGTGGAAGCTTCCTAGCAATATTGCCGCTGACTAGGCGTCAGTGTCTGGTCAGACAGTGACGACAGTCACAAATCGTGCACACAACGGCAAGGGTCTGGCTAGAGGACACAAGGCAAGGTGTCAGAATGCTTCAAATAGCATTTGTAGAGAGGATGACAAATGACAGGTCCATGGCATAAGTACCTGCCGCGGCGCAAGGCGGGTGTTGCACGCGGCAATGCAAGGTCTGTCCTAAAACCGGCCCAAAACCACTGTTTTGGCCGTAACTCAGCGTAGACAAGTCAGAACGCTACGCTGTCTGAACCTACAAGTGCACAATCTCAAGCCGGACGCTACCACTGGTCACATGCATACATCCCGCAACAAACGGTGGACACATAATGCAAAGACATGCAAATTGGGCCCACGGCCAGTCCACTGATGAAATCCTACAAGCTACAGAATAATTGCAGAAGGTCCCAGCATCCAGGACTTTGGGGCGACCGTCAATTAGCTCCGAGCAGGTAGTCCACCACCAGACGACGTCCCGGTGCCACCTGGGTCCGCATCAGGGATCTGCACGAGCATGGACACGGCCGAGTGGTCACAATAAACTGTACAGGTTGACATGAACGATACAAATCACAACACATAGTGAGAAGATTCCAGGAAGCTTCCTAGCCTTTCTGCTTCCTAGCCTGACAGCACGGGTCTGGCTGGTTGACACACAGGTCATGCAAGGGACAGCAAGGGTAGGGAGAGACACGTGCACTTGTATCTCAAGCTTCAACTGAAGTTAATGCAGAGAGAGATAACAAATGACAGGTCCACAACATAAACAGCCGCCGTGGCTCACAGCGGGTGGCGCACACGGCGGTGCCTGTCAAACCTGAACCGGCCCAAAACCACTGTTTTGGCCATAATTCTGTGCACAAGCGTCCAAACGGAGCGCCGTATGATCCTACGGATGCATGACAAAAGGACAGACACAACAACTGTTCACACGCCTACGTCCGGGAACAGCCGGAGAGTGTAAGAAAACAAACATGTAAATCAGCCTGGCAGGGCTGTCCACCGAGAAAATCCCGAAGACCTCCAAACGTAGTCCGTGGGCTGTGGGAGCCCTCTGGTACACTGGGTAGGCTGCCAGGCTGCCTCCAGCGGGTGGAGCATCACCTCAGGGAACTCTGTCTCCAGCTGGGTCCTCCTCAAGGATCTGCACGAGCATGGACACGGCCGAGTGGTCACAACCAATTGTACAACTGTATATGACTGACAACATCACAACACTCCCCCATGACACGATGGTACGCATGTCCATTCACATGCAGAACGCGTGCCGGTGCAACACAAAGTGCTCAACAGGGACCCAGACAATCACCCACTCTCGGACAGGGGTCGCAATCCGACGGAACAAACAGCCCCGAGGAACTTCCCACGTGCCAGTGCCTTGGTCAGGAAGTCAGCGCGCTGCAAGTCTGTGCCCACCCAGACGATGGAGATCAACTGCCGCTCCACCAGATCGTGCACAATATTATACTTGACAGCGATGTTCTTCGTGCGTGCGTGGAACACACCAGAGTTCTCAGCGATCGCGAGAGCACTCTGGTTGTCACATCGGAGGATGATGGTAGGCACGGACTGACCCAAGCACTGGAACAACCGTTGCAGCCACACCGCCTCAGCGGCGCCAGCGCCTAGAGCAACATACTCAGCCTCTGAGGAGCTGCGAGTAATGCACCCCTGCTTGCCGCTACGCCAAGACACAACGGTGCCACCAAGCAGGAACACGTAACCCGTGCGGCTGCGTCCATCAGGACTCCATGCCCAGTCGGTGTCGGTGTAGCCATCTACCACAACCGAGCACTGTCTCCGAAAGCAGAGACCGTGATACGGTGTGGAGACCACGTACCGGACGACTCGCAAAGCTGCGTGCAGAGCGCGAGCCCGAGGGGACTGACTGAACTGTGCAAGTAGGTTGACAGCGAACGCAACGTCGGGACGCGTGGTCGTGGCCAAGTACATCAGTGAGCCAATGATGCGCAAGTATAGGGTCACGTCCACAGGCTCGTCCAGATTGGCTGGGTCTGTCACCTTCAGGGCATCCTGCCCGTCGGGAGTGATGGGTGACGAGGCAGCGGGAACAGCGCCAAGGAGGTCAGCAAACCGCTCCCCCACAACCTGTGCATATCGTGCCTGATGGAGGAGGAGTGTCCGTCGACGGCGATCACGCACAATCTCCATCCCGAGGAAAACAGCCGCTGGACTGAGGTCCTTCATCCTGTACACGGCCTGCAGGACCGCCTTGGCCTCCTTCACGGCCTCCAGTGAAGGAGACGCAATCAGGAGATCGTCCACATACACCAGAATGGCAGTGAGGTGCTCGGCTGTCCGTCGGATGAAAAGTGACGGGTCGGCATCACTCTGGACGTACTCGGCCTGAGTGAGGGTGCGAGTGATCTCTCGGTTCCAGCACCGGGGCGACTGCTTCAGGCCATACAAGGCCTTGCGCAAGCGCCAGACCTTGTTGCCCTCGACCTCAAACCCAGGTGGCTGCACCATGTAGATCTCCTCCTCCAAGGTGCCGTGGAGGAAGGCATTGTTCACATCCATCTGGTGTAGCTCCCAGTCATGGTGAGCGACCACACCAAGCAGCGCGCGAGCTGTGGTCATGCGGCCAACAGGGGCAAAGGTGTCAGTGAAGTCGATCCCCTCAACCTGAGAGAATCCCTTGGNNTCGACCTCAAACCCAGGTGGCTGGACCATGTAGATCTCCTCCTCCAAGGTGCCGTGGAGGAAGGCATTGTTCACATCCATCTGGTGTAGCTCCCAGTCATGGTGAGCGACCACACCAAGCAGCGCGCGAGCTGTGGTCATGCGACCAATAGGGGCAAAGGTGTCAGTGAAGTCGATCCCCTCAACCTGAGAGAATCCCTTGGTAGTCAAGCGGGCCTTATAGCGGTCCAGTGAGCCGTCAGGCTTCACCTTCTTGCGGAAGACCCACTTGGCCTGCACGACCTTCCGTCCCTCAGGACGGTCGACCAGCTCAAAGACTCCATGCTCCCGGATGGCCCTAAGCTCGTCCTCACAGGCGGCCCGCCACTGCTCAACATCCTCTCCTAAGAGAGCCTCCTTTAACGTGTCTGGATCAGGGACCGTCAAAGGGGAGCTCTGGGTGGCCAGGACACATGCCTCATGGGTCGGACGGACCGCAAATAGGTCAGCGGCAGCTGCGTGTGCAGCCTCGTGCTCGTCGGCAATCAGCTGGTGCCCAATGGGACAAGCTGGGTGCACCTCCGTGTAGGTGCCTTGGACACTTAGGCCAAGAGCCTTTGTGCCAGGGTCTTCACTGTGCACGCTGCGCGTGCGTCGTCTGGGTGGCGCAACCGTAGTCAAAGGTTCTCGTGAGGCCAGTGGGCGGAGACGCCCACCTAGTCCACAGGAGTAGCTCGAGTCTGAGCTGACCGATGGTTCTGGCACAGGGAGGGTAGGTGCTGTCTTTGGAGACGTTGCAGGCGTGGGCGAGACAGGCACGGCAGGCACGGGTAATACAGGCGATGCAGGCACGGACGAGACGGTCGCGGTAGGCGCGGGCGAGACAGTCGCGGCGGGCGCGGGTGAGGCAGGCGCCGCAGGCGAAGAGGCAGCAGGTGCAGCCCCGGCAGGCGAAGCAGGCGCTGCAGGTGCGGGCGAAGCAGGCGCTGCAGGTGCGGGCGAAGCAGGCGCTGCAGGTGCGGGCAAAGCAAGCGCTGCAGGTGCGGATGAAGCAGGCGCTGCAGGTGCGGGCGAGGCAGTCGCGGCAGGCGCGGGCGCGGCAGGCGCGGGCGAGGTAGTCGCGGTGGGCGCGGGTGAGGCAGGCGCGGCAGGCGCAGGCAAGACAGTTGTGGCAGGCGCAAGCGGGGCAGGCGTAGAGACTACAGGCCCGAAAGCAACGATGGACAGGTCAATGATGGCCGGGTCAATGTTGGCCAGCGACGGTCCCACCCCGGAGGCACCCCGGATGGACTCACCCTGTGGGGTAGACTCCCCCATCTGACGGGAGGCCTCACAGGTGGGAACGTGAGACGTTGCCTGGGTGAGAATGGCAGACAGGTCGCGGTACGACAGTGCCTCAAAAAACAGCGCGTTGCGCGACTCAACGATGCGGTGGCGACCCGCATCCCAGAAACGCCACGCTTTGGAGCGCGAGGAGATACCGAGGAAGGCACACATCCGGCCGCGCGGAGAGACCTTGGACCCCTGTTGGTCTTCGGTGTACCAGACACAAGCCAAGGAACCCCAGACGCGAGCAAGCCTGAGGTCCGCACGGTGACCGAACCATAGCTCATACGGCGTGATGTGGACCGGCAAGGGACCATGCGGGAGGCGGTTCCAGACCCACGTCATGTAGGCGAAGCCCTCGAAGGCGAAGGACTCCGGGAGACCGCACTCAGCGTGCATGGCGCGAATCGCGTCCACCATGGTGCGGTTCTAGTGCTCGGACACACCGTTCTGCTGTGGCGTAGCAGGGGCCGAGAGCTGGTGACAGATACCAAGCTCGGCGAAGTGAGTGGTCAGCTCACCGAGACACTCACCGCCGCGGTCAGAGCGGAAGGTGTGGAGGGAGTGACGAGGCTGACGCTCGGCCATCACGAGCCACAAGCGCACGGCTAGAGCGGCATCACTCTTGTGGCTGAGGCAGTAGACCCACCGCATACGGGTGAATTCATCCGTGAGGGTAAGAACATATCGACCACGGTCAGCGACAGACTCGACAGGGAGAGGTCCGAGGAGGTCCGAGTGGACAAGCTCCAGGGGACGTTGCGCGCGAGTGACGGAGGCAGGGTAGGTGCATCAATGCATCTTGCCCTGAGCGCAGAACAGACAGTCGGTCTTGGGCGGCTTCTCGAAGGAAGCCGCGTCAAGACCGAGAGCGGGCTGTGTACGAATGAGCCTGGACACAGTGTCCGTGCTCACATGACACAGGCGCCGATGTAACAGGCGCTGGTGGTCAGGAGACAACACCCCCGTGACAAAGACGCGGGCAGATGAGCAAGGGGAAGAGTCAGGAGCAGAGCAGCGCACGATGCGATACAAGTCATCCACAACAGAGGCACGCAACACAACCGTGGAAGTGTCAAGTGCAGTGATCGTGGCATCATCAATGGAGTGGTGAACAGAGAGACCCATCCTCGTGCAGGCACGGACAGAGAGCATGCTGAGCTCGAGATCAGGCACAAAAAGCACGTCAAAAAGATACACGGAACCAGGCGGACCATCGAACCGTACGACCACTGTCCCCTGAACAGGTAGTGACTGTCCAGAACCTGTCCGCGCTGACCGAACAGATCCAACAAGACCAAGCACGACAAAGGCGGTACGGTCGCAGGTCATGTGGTGAGTGGCCCCTGAGTCAATGATCCAGTGGCCCCTCGCCTCACGACCTGTGGTGGTCACGGTACAACGAGCAACGGAGCACGCTGCCTCTGCTGGACGCTCAGCCGGTGTGGCAGGACAGCGGGACAATGCAGGACGATGCGACTCATTCAACCACTCTGTGTTGTCAGACTCATCCTCACCAGGCGACGTAGCCCCCCCACAAGTACGACCACGTGCCACAAACACAGATGGACAGTCAGTCTGTGGACCACTCGGCTGTGACAACACACTCGCCCCTCCCTGTGAGCAAAGTGCCAGCAGTCGACGTAGCTCCGCGATGGTCTGGTCCCTCGGGTCCGGCGTGGTACTCCCCCCGGATGGCGGAGGATCTGCCGCCGGTGCTGCCCCCGAGGTCGCTGCAGCACGGACTGCTGCTCCAGTGCGGATCCGCTCCTCGTGGGCTGCCTGAAGACCGCGAGTGATCCTCGCCCAGTCCAGCTCCTGCTGACACTCAGTGTAGCGATGAGGTCCGCCGCAGTTGTGGCAGCGGACCGCCCGTCCGGTGCCACCGGAAGGCTGCTGCGGTCCCCTCTTCTTCTTCCCCTTCTTCCCCTTCACGGCTGNGGGAGAGGCAGAGGTGGAGCTGGTGGGGGTGAAGGTGGACGACGGTGTGGAAGGCGTAGAGGACGTCGCTCCCACTGCTGCTGCGGCCATGGCGCCCTGCCGATGCGCGCGGGCTGCCTCGTCAGCTGTCGCGACCTGGATGAAGTACCGCTGCGCCCAGGGCAACAGCTACATGGTCTCGGACATGGACGCGAGGAAGTCCTGGTCGAGGCGGGAGAAGGTGTCAGTGAGCTCGGGGCGCACTCCCAGCATGATGGTGTCCAGCGCCCAGAGCTGAGAGCCGCCTCCGGTGCCCAGACGAGTGTACAGGCGCATGGCCCGAGGCCAATAATCAGCTGCTGACTCCGAGGATCCCTGATGAAGGGAGTGGAACTCGCGATGGCGCGCTGACCGGGTCGCGTGAGTCTCTGCTGCAAAAAGGGTCAGCGCCAGCTCCCAGCCGCCGCGCAGGTCTGCGCCTGCTCCTGTCCCAGGCGCGCCCAGGAAGGGGCGGAAGTCGACCACTGTCTCCTGTGGAAGTGCGTACAGCAGTCCACGCATGGCACGCGCTGCCGTCTGGGACTGGAGCGGATCAGCCATCTGGTACTGGCTGTGGTAGTAGGGCCAGACTCCCTCTGAGTCTGCCCATACCTGAAACAGCACCTCCCAACAGTCACACCCCGCCTTGCTGTCGTAGCGAGGCGGGGAAGTCTCGAAGTCCTTGGGTCGTCGCTCCGTGGGGAGCTGGACCTCTGGTGGTGCTAGGAGCGGGCGTGGGAAGGGCATGAAAAGCATCAACACTGCTCCTCCAGCGGCACCCGAGACCTGACGCAGGTCGGTCTGCTGCTGCTGCTGCTGCTGTTGTCCCCTCGAACTGGGCGCCGGTGTCTCAATGCGCAGGCTCCTCATCTGCTCCATCAGCCGGCGAAGCGCGTCCTCCCCAGTGGGAGGTGGCGCCTGATCCCACTCGTCGACCATGGACTCTCGTCTCTGCGCAGGGGCGGCAGTGGGACCAGCAGACTCCTGGGGCGATGGGGTTGCCTCTCTCTCTCTCTCTCTCTCTCTCTCTCTCTCT
>SZWC01004732.1:137810-167986 GCA_023375785.1 Penium margaritaceum | reverse complement strand
TCTCTCTCTCTCTCTCTCTCTCTCTCTCTCTCTCTCTCTCTCTCTCTCTCTCTCTCTCTCTCTCTCTCTCTCTCTCTCTCTCTCTCTCTCTCTCTCTCTCTCTCTCTCTCTCTCTCTCTTTCTTTGGTGATGTCTCTCTTCCCATCTATCCCCTGTATCCTGAATAATTTGCTACATTCGTGTAGTTACATATTTATTTTCGGTTGTTCTTTGTTTCACAGGAAAAAACATTTATAGCGGACCTATATTTGTACTTTGATCCACTATTGTGATATATGTGTATTAACGTTTTTGATTTACTGAACACTTAAGTGGAGTCTTTAGTCAGAGACATAGGCCTCGCACTTAATCGTCGATCTTGTGACTGATCCGTCATTTTTCCGGTCTGGGAGTGACGGCCGTCACTTGCTGCCGGCAGAAAGCGTGATAAGCGGTAATATCGCTAATCCGATTTCTGTCGTATGTCCAAGAGAGACTCATTCCGTTGCTAAGACCCCCTAGTGCGAGGCATAGTGTATATGGGTCAGTGCGATCGATTTGTATGACAGAATGCACTTATCAGACACTGAGTGTGCGATCTTCAACAGTTTCAAACCGAGTTGGGTTCCGATGTTAATTATCAAGACAGTTGATTGGTTTGCGACTGTTAGCATCTTACAAGTCATATAGAAGATGGAGCACGAGAAAAGCTTTTGTCCTTTCTGGCGAACATCGCACATTTCAAGCTTGACAAAATATAGCTTATACGGAGGAACCGTTCTTTCACATAGACATAATGTCTCGACACCAGTCGAAAGAATTATGGACGACAAGCGAAGATGGACGATTCAAATCGGCGAATCTGACGAAAACATTTAGAATCTCTTTGAATACATTCAGAGAATTTACATCGAAAAGGGTATCATGTTTTCATCTATTTTCTGTGAATAGATACAACCTTCTTTTCCTTAAACGAATCGTCACTCTCCGGCTTTCTATATTTCTTGCGCCAGAGAGTTCATCGACGACATAATAGTCCAAAGATTTCGCTGTTCGCAAACATTCGTAACATTCCCCTAAGGAATCTATGACACTAGATTTCACCGAAAGGGACCTGAAATAACCTTCATTGGTCAAATCTCAAAACTCGCTGCATGTAGGTTTGCGGTTTCGTGACGATTACCTTAGTTCACAAATGTTATTAGTTTTCTCTTTTGAATGCAAGAAAATACACTTGATTCAGCCTATACGGAATGTGGGTGTCGCACACTCAGTGCGTGATAAGTGCACTTTCGCTCATATTTCGAGCGCACTCGCCACATACACTAGCCCCGTACACAGGACCCATCTCTAGACAACATTGCGAGGACTGACGCGAAGGATAAGTCGTGCCACAGCATGCAATGACAAACGTATCGCCGACAATGACAGTACACAATCGTCGGAAGTTAGACGGCCGTCACGAAAACTTGGGAGGCAGCTCAGAACGATCCACCGGCCGGATCCGACAGACGATCCAGATAGCGATGGACAAAACAATTTACGTGAACCTCGTCTGACTTTTACTCAAGTGATAACACAAACATAAATTTCCTGACATATCTACGGTGTAAAGCTCAGTAAAGTTTTCAAAGGCTGCAAAGACCAGATAAAAAACACTTCACGCTGCTCAAAGTTATATAAATCGGGATTCTGATATAATTTGGTTTACATATCAGGTGAATGATTTACCAAACAATGATTTGCCCAAAAAACAAAACATGCACACACATTATGTAAAAAAAAGATGTAATTTCATATCATTAAGTTCATTTCTAGAACATTATGCATCAGCCTTATAAGAAACAAATCATGGTTTCATTAGGCATATGAGAGAAATTAGCACATGGAGTGCGCTCTTAGTGTAATTTTGTATGGTGACTAAGTGCACTTGCCACATTTTTTTTTGGGTTTTTATAGATGCTCCAGGCTGAAAATACCTCCTCATGGGCCCCCTTCCGGGACGCACTTTCCACATACACTAGCCCCACACACTCGGGTCTCTTCTAGAAAGAGAATTATTCTGCCACATAAGACAAAAAATAAGGTGCTTTAAAGCACATGAGACAAATTAGCACACTGAGTGCGTTCTCAGTGTACTTTTGTATGGTGATAAAGCGCACTAGCCACATACACTAGCCCCACGCACTGGGGTCCTTCCTAAGAAGAGACTCTTCAGGCCAGATAGGACAAAATTACACTCTTCTCATACACTGTAGAAAGAGTGTAAGGATTAGTGTTTTATTTCAGCATAAAAGACAAAACACAAGGTGTGCATGGACACATGAGACGGATTAGCCCACTGAGTGTACTCTTAGTGTACTTTTATATGGTGAGTGAGCGCACTTGCCACGTACACTAACCCCACGCACTGAGGTCCTTCCTAAGAAGAAACTCTTCAGGCCAGATAAGACAAAACTACACTCTTCTCATACACTATGGAAAGAGTGTAAGGATTAGTGTTAGCTTCTACCTTGTAATAGAGCACACTCAAGGTACACACTAAAAAACCAGTGTGTGAAATGGCCCCGATTAACCATACCTCCCTTTTGGATGGGTTGCATCTCCTTTTTTGCCAGTTGCGCAACCTCTACTCTGACAGGTTCTCAGACTTCACGGTAATGTTGTCCACGATGACAATCTCGTGCGCTGCAAAGCGCACGAGATTATGATCGCGCACGTGAACGTCTTGGAGAGGGTCAGAATCGTGGACCAATAACCCTTGGTTAGGTATTGCGTGGTTGCAGTTCCAACGTGTCTAATCGTCTGTTGAAGTTCACTTCTTCCTTTTAGGCAAATCTTACACTGAGTGTAAGCTTTCTCGTTGCCTCATGCTATGTGAGCAGGAATTGAGAGACAGTCACTTTTGCAAAGGGAACTGTACACTTTTGCAGAAGTTTTTTAACATGGACATGATCTGACAACTTATATGGCTAGTCGTGAGCTCTCCAATGCAGCAGAGTTTGTGTGAGTCCGCCAAGCGTAGCCCCAGTTACGCCGAAAGTGCAGGTCTTATGCACCACAGGAAATTCCTAACTCATCCATGGTACGCACATGCCGTGGCGTCTTCCTTCATGTGCGAAGTGCCCTTCCGGAGATACAGATCCCTTTATACGTGATGGAGGGATCCCCTGCACTGTTTTGACGCACCTTAGTCACTTTTGTGTTGAGTTTGATGATACGGTTTGACAGGGTTTGAAACCTGTCCGCACACTTGTAGTCAACATTTTGACTGTCCTTGAGTACTAAACCATACTACTGAGTCGCAAACTCCGAGCCGGGACTTTGGCGAAGTCCCCCAATAACAATCTATGTTACTAACTTCCGACAGATTATCTAGTGGAGCAGCTGAGTAGTCCTCTGGGGATAATCCGCCAGATGTAATTTTGTTACTCAATTCGGCAGTTTTTCTACCATTAGTTGAATCAAGGCCGACTCCCTGAGCCGCAGCACACATCCCAACCGTGGAAGCTCACATCTCCCTCGTTACTCGTTCAATTCCGGTGTTTCAACTTCCACCGGATTCAAAGACTCATCAAATTTCAGGGGCAATCATCCATTTTGGGTTTGGAGTAGTCCTCAAGCTGCTAGATCCAACTGCAAGGATTTTCCTTTCCCTGGTAGCTCTTCGGCAACTTCTGGTGCCGCACTTGGCCAGTTGAGGGGGCCATTTTTTGACAGAGTTCTCCTCAGCTCTGCGAATATCAAACTCCAAGGACAGGACTCTGCGAAGCTAAAACCCTGGTGGTTAGGACCGTTTGAGATTGAGCGGATGCCCAAGTCATTGCTCGACTTTGAATACTCGACAACATGGCGATCCACCCTGTCTTCCACATCAACAAACTCAAGCACCACCCGGATCCCAGCACAAACGTCTCCGGTAGAGGCGTCCACGTCTTGTACAAGTGGATGGGGATACGGAGCATGTGATTGAAGACATCCTCATACATCAACGCCATGGAAAAACGACCAAGTATCTGGTCAAGTGGCATGGCTACGACTCCGTGAACAAGAGCCCTACGACAACTCCAAGACGTCACTCATCTGATTGATGGCTACTTCCACTATCACCTGCCTATATCTGCTAGCGCGCCGGTAGTCATGGCTAAAAGGGGGGAAGTCTTATGTCCCTGATGTAAACGGGCCCGTGAACTCTGCGAGTAGGCATTTGTGTGTTTATATTCATGGTCCACCACGTGACGAATTCAGGATGTTTACGCCATCCAGCCGAGGGCATTTTGGCCAATTGCCCCGACCTCCGGAGTTCCGCTCCAGACGTTTGTGACAACTTTGACCACCTTCCATAATAGTGGACTGAAGGGTCACAGACCATATTCGTGTTTCGATATTGTTTGGTTGACTTTTTTATGGTGCTGGAATTTTTTTAAAAAATTCCTCAATATTCTCGAAGCCCCCCAACTTCTTGGCGTAGCCTCTCAAATCAGCCACTCACATCGTGACCTCGCACGCGTCACTCGGCTTGAGTGCCAAGGACCTGACATGCGCCTCATTCTCATTCTTAACATGTCTGGCCACAAATTACTCAACACTTGTCACCAAAGTACACTTACTGCCTAATAAAAATTATCCATTGTTACCCAATCCTCAAATCGTCTTCTGTCCCACAACTCATCCCCATGAACCCCCAACGTTTCGCTCTGCATAACAGTCATAGACGTAGCACTTCCCCTCCTTCCAGCCGCGATGTCTCTGCACGCTAGCAGACATAGGCCGGTGACGGAAAAAGTAGCCGTTGATCATATGATCGAAATCTTGGAGGTTGTCTTAGGGCTCCCAGCTGTTGTACGCAGCGTCGTAGCCATGCCACTTGACCAGATACTTGGTCATTTTTCCTAGACTTTGATGTCCAATGATATCTTCAATCATGTACAACGTACCCACGTCCACTTGTATAGGAGACGGAGTGTGACGTCTGTGTCGAGGAAGTACATACTTGGGTCCCGGTAGTATTTGAGTTTGCTAATGTGGAAGATAGGATGAATCACGATAATGTCAGGCAAGCAAAATCTAGCAATGACAAAGGTTTTCATTCGCTCGATTTTAAACGGTCCCAACCATCGGGGTTTGAGTTTTGCAAATTGCTGTTCTTGGAGTTTGATGTTCACTGTGCTGAGGAGGACGCGATCTCCTACGCTGAACACGTCATCACCGTGACGTCAGTTAGCTACTCGCTTCATAGCTTGAGTCGTGATGAGGTTTTGTCGTGTTTCCTCCCAAACGGTGGCATAGTCCCTGTGCTGGATGTCGACCGTGGAGATATCTCTCTGACTCTGTAATCAAGCCGGTGTGGCGAGAAGTTTACTGTATACCACTTCAAAAGGGATTTACTCATTGTTGTAGAAGTGGCGGATTTGTATGCGAGTTCGGCGGTCGGCAGTTTAGCTGCCCAATTGATGCCATAGGGATCGTATAAAATGCACATGATTTCTTTAAGCATCTGGTTGGTCTGCTCGGTTTGCCCGTCGGCCTGAGGATGGAACACTGTAGGCAACTGGATCTGGCTATTGTAACACGTCATCATTTCACGCTAAAAATAGTTGGTAAAACGAATTCTTCTGTCACTGAGGATGGTGTGTGTCCTGTCTTGCAGCCGCACGATATGGTTTAGAAACAATTGTGTTTTTCCCTATATGATGACGGTAGTCATTGTTGGAATGAAGTGTGAAATTTTAGAAAATCTGTACACCACAACAAGGATAGTGGCATACCCCTTGCGAGTGGTGGATAGTCCTGTCACATAATTCATGCTGATGTCGGTCCATGGTTCCGTCAGAATAGGTAGTAGTTGGAGTAGACCAAGTGGCCGCGTTTGACGAGATTTTTGTCGCTAATAGGTATCATACAACATGAAGTAAGCCACCAAGTCATTCTGCATCTTATCCCACCTGTAGTACGTTGCCAACTTCTTAAGTGTTTTGCCCTCACCGAAGTGTCCACCCGGTATCATCGCATTCCTCCAATAACATTCTCCGTAGCTCCTCGTTTGGTGGAGCGAAAACTTGGCAAGTGAATCGTTGTCGACAATAGGGGTCGTCAAACTAACACTTGGTTTTGTTTTACCCATCTAACTCCTCGTTATCCTTTGCAAGCAGCCTTGCAAAGTACGGGTCTCGTTCAACAAGCAACAAGCTGATTTTGGTCATAAAAACTGGTTGACCACTTCTAGTATCCATCGCATTAGTTTTTCTAGGTCGGATGTCGTACTCAAAGTTGGACTCAAGGAACTCCTTCCATTGAGTTTGTCGATGTATTAGATTTGGCTGAGTCTTGAGATATTTTTGCGCGTGATGGTCGGTATGGACTATGCATTACCGGCATTCCAAGTAGCACCGCCATATCTTGAACGTGTGCATGACAGCGAGCATCTTTTCTCATGCACCATGTACTTTAGTTCCGGCCCGTGCAATTTCTGCAATGTGAACGCGACCGTTTGTTCACCACCAGCGTTGTCTTGGAGAAGAACGACTCTGATGGCTCTATTGGACTCATTGGTGGCCATGATATAGTCCACAACTGGATCTGCCAATCATATGGTTGACGCCAAGGTCAGAGCGTCTCTTAAAGAGTTGAACGCTTTTTTATCACTGTCCTCCCAATTCCAATTGGTGGTTTTTTGGGTGAGATCAGAGAGAGGCACTGACACTCGGACGCACTCCTTAACGAATTGATGGTAGTAGTTGCAGAAGTTTGAAACAACTTGGGCGTCCCGAACATTTGTAGGAATCGGCCAATCAGCGATTGCCTCCAAGTTTTTTCGGTCCATGGTGATCCAACCACCGCCGATGATGTGGTCCAAAATCTTGATTGAACAACAACCAAAGTCGTACTTCAAGAGTTTTTTGAAAAAATTCTCTCTTTGTAAAATCTCAAGAAAGTTTCAAAGATGTCCATTGTGTTCCTCCAAGGTACAGTTGTACATCAGAATATTGTCAAGACACAAGACAATAAAATTGTTGAGGTTTGGTTGAAAGATATTGTTTATTACCGCCATAAAAATTTTGGGATTATTTGTGAGTCGGAACGGCATGTCAGTGAACTCGAAGTGCCAGTATATGATGCGGAATGCTATCTTTTCGATGTCCATATCAAATACACGGATCTGATGATATCCGCTACGTAGGTCTATTTTGGAGAAAATTCGGGCACTATAAAGTTGGTCAAAAAGTTCATCTGCTCGTGGGAGGGGGTAGTGGTTCTTGATGGTGAATTCGTTCAACGCTTGGTAGTCCATGTACATCTGCATTTCTCTAGTTTTATTTTTCACAAAAAGTAAAGGTGTCACGTAGGGTGATGTGGAGTGTCTGATGAACTCCTGATCAAGCATCTCATCCAGCTGCTTCTTGAGTCTGATGAGCTCATGATTGTTCATCCAATAGGTCCCCTTCATCATCGGTCTACTGTCTGGATTTTTGTCTATCTGACGGTAGATGTGCCATTACAGAGGTTTGATTTGGGAGAGTTCATCGAGAAAAATCCCTTTGAACTCCCTGATGACTCCCACAAAATCCTCTGGTACGGCTACAAACTTCTCAAGTGCCAAGGCCCTTATCATCGACTTAGCAGCTGTAGTTTCTTCCACTTCTCTTGCTTCCACGTAGACTCTCCACGCTTGAGTTTCATGCAGCAGGTACCTCTTGAAGACGTCTAGAGATATAAGTTGGCTTTCTATGACTGCCGTAACTTCTACTGCTTTTGCCTCTGATGCTTGTTGTAACCGTTGTTGCATCATGGGTCACTCGATTTGAGGTAGACGGCACTTTCTTTCATTAATGCTGACATTAACCGAGCCGCTACTCCAGTCAACCTATGGATGCTGGTACAGTTAATCTCGCCGGAGGATGATTTTGTGGTTGCTCATTGGACAAATCCTCCAGACCTTTACGTCGTGCAGATGTTCAATTTGTAGTTGGATTAGTTTGTGAAGTCAGCGGGTTTGCAGTCAGTTGTGGACGGTTTTCCCTTAAAATACCCTTTTTTTGGTCTGAAAACCCAGTTCCCAAACAATGTCATTACTGACAAAGCTGTGAGAAGCTCCTCCGTCGAGTTATGTTGGTACCGTTTTACAACTCTTACAACCCCTTGATTGTACTTGTAGTAGCATGGCTGGTTGGTCGTCCTTGTATCCCTCATCGAACTTTGCGATCTCAGGAACCCTCGTCTCCTTTGATGTGAGCCGCTCAGATGGGCAATCTGTTAGCGCAGATTTTTCTGACCGGATAGGAGCCTCGCTGTCTACTCCTTCCCTTTGGTATTTCTTGACTCTTCATTCTCTTTCTTCTACTTCTTTGCCTTTCTAGCTTGTTGTTGCCACTTTCGGTCATCTCACAAAATATACCCGACTTACCGTAAGTCCAACAGATCTGTTGATCACGTTGATCAATGGCGTCAATATCCACAGATGAGGTTCTTGCCGACTGTGACCTCCCTTTGTCATGATAACAATTGTGGCTTGTAGGGTCGTGAGCTGTTGGCTTACTATATCCAAGCATTGTAGTCGGTGCAGTCTATGCGGTTGGCTGCTACAACCATCTACGGTAGGTCATCATGGATAACGAAGATGACGATTGCTCGTTAAATATCTGGCTTCAGGACGTTGTTGTAGTAGAAATACAGTTCGTCAGGGACGAGGTCACTGCCGGTGATGATTTCGCGGATACGTCGAGAGTACTCTGCCATACTAGAGTGCTGAGGTAGACGTTAGAGTCTGTACCGTGTGTCACACTTCTTGTTCAGCTTTCCAAAGCGAGCGTAGCGCACGCAAAGTTGCTCCACCTTCCCAGTGGTGTGAGAGAATCATGTCACGTCAGATCAATCTGCTTGAGAGGTAGTACACGTATGGTCAATGATGTGAGAGCTATTGCCTGAGTTGTTGATTTGGCTCCGCCGGTCTCTTGCTTCCGTTAGATGACCTTTAGATCGGACCATCAACTTAAAGCAGTACAGAAAAAAGGTGAGGCCGTGAGGTAAATTGCCTTCTTTTTGTTATTGACCCTAGCAACGGTGAAGTGTACCTCCAAACTTTTTAGCCACATCCAAACCGTCTGTCTCCTGGAGTTCGCAGGATCAAACGGCTAGGGAAGTGCCAGTCGAATCTGGGGTTCACTCAAGAGTTGTAAATCTCTCTCGGTGAGCACTGCTTTGTGTGCACAAGAATTTTGAAGCTCATCCATCGCCAGAATTGTTGCCACTGCTGTCAAGTCTGCCTGGAGAGCGTCATTGTTTACACGCTACTGATCCTCCATTACTAGTGTCTTTGCCAATTACTTCTGCTCATAATCGGGTGTGTTTCCTCTGTTCACCATTGTCGTTGCGAGGTCTGTAAACATGTTAATGGTGGAGATTCACTGAAGACTCGTCCAAGGTTGTCACCAAGCAGTTAATGCACCAACAGCCCCTCTTACCTCACTATGCTCTGATACGAAGTGTTATACCGAGGGGAAAAGAGATGATTCATTGGGATGACGTGCGAAGCATAACGCAATTCAAGGATTTAGGAAAAATAGATCATTTGTACTAAGTAGTAATCATACTTTGATGACAAGTGTTGAGTCAGTCGAGTACATGTGTAGAATGCCAAGAATGAGAATGAGGGATACGTCCGGTCCTCGGCACTTGAGCCGAGTGATGCATGCGAGGTCGCGTTGTGAGTAGCTGCTTAGAGAAGCTCTACCGAGAAGTCATGGGACGTTAAGAATATCAAGGTGTGTCTGTACAAAAGTCTAGCGCCGAATACAGCCGACCAAACATCGAAACATCGATAGCAAATCATAGTTTGTGCCACTTCCGTCCAAATTTATAGAAGGTGGTCGAAGTTGTCAGAAAATTCTGGAATAGAACACAGGGGGCCAGCGTAGTTGGCCCGAATGCCCTTAGCTGAACAGCGTAAAACTCCTAAAGTTGACGGGCGATGGGCTACAAATGTAATGGCAAAAATGCCCATTTCCGGAGTTCTGGGGCTTTTGTACATCCGGAACGTATCATAGAAATAACATTGTATTCGAGGAGTGAAATACTTGTAGGGAATATCTAGTCGTGGACGAGCTAGGTCTAAATACGGAACTAAAAAACCAACATGACAACATATACTTCAATGACACAAAGGTCATCATGCCTTGCTGCACCATAGGCTGCGTAGAAGCACGTAGTGTGTGCACGATGGAAAAAATGGCCACAATGTGATAGCTTGCTCTTGCTAGGACGGCGAGTGAGCCAGTCGGGACCGAGGGCAGCGAGTGAGCCAGCTGCTAGTCAACCAAAGGGAGGTTTCTCGCAAGGCGGTTCTATGTAATTTGTGTTGTCTTGGTGCTAGACGGCATCCCCACACCTAAACTGGCAAGCAGATGCAAGCCCCGCTTGCAAGCTCGCGTCCCGTAAAGGCCACCTTATAGTTGCGACCGGACAAGTCGGCCTCCAGTTGCTCGACGCCAGAGAACGGCGGACCTTTGGTCTGCCTCTACGAGCCTATTCAAGCGCAAAAAGTCCTATAAACAGTCCCAGTTGGGTCCAACCGGTCAAGTCATTTGTTTGGGTAAACAGAGTCATAGCTGATACATCCGCACAAGTGTGAACATAAGCCTGGGATGTCTATGATTGAAACATGAAAGCAGCCATATCCAGTAACTTTGATTATAAGTATGCCATATCCATCCCTTCAGACATTACATACACAAAATCCATGCATGTCAGGAAATGTACTCTATATCCATCATATTGTTAGTATAATGTTGCAGTGGATGCAACATAATTATCCTGGGTGTTAGGCTTCCCATTTGGCAGTTGATATGAATTCGTCGAAGGATAGTGTCATCACCACAGACATTGGTTGTGAAATTCATGTGGTTACAATAAAGTAGGAAATTCATGCGCGACATATCGGCCATTGACGTACCAAGAATCATGATTTTTTCAAAGAGGATCACTCAACTGTGGTTTAGATGTTCGGGGTAATACCATGTTGCACTTTTTATTCAGTTTTTTTTAATTATCATTTATGGAAACTTCATATTCGAGCACGGTTTGAAGCAAAGCAATCATTCGGGTTTCACCTTCAGATTCATTCCACAAAAATATTGCATCGTTAGATTCGATGAATGGCGGTCTCGTACATCCTAAATGAGGGATTTTGAGGCCTTGGCAATCTGACGCGGCTGTCCTGATGCGAACAGTTGCATCAAACTGACACAGCTGACGCGCGCAGGTGATGAGCGTGGCTTATCCATGCAAGAGTCAGGTTGTGAACACCGTACATTGACAAATTTTAGGATTTGTTTTGGTAGATAGTGGAAATTTGGAAACCAAGGATCCCGAAGAAATCATTAAGGGTGTACCAACAAAATTCAATGAGAAAAATAAATCGTTGAGAAGAATCGACCAGAAAACTATTTTCAACCGAATATCAAGCACATTAGGGTATATTATGCCGTCAGATGCTTGCTCGAAGAATGTGGTACTGTTATTCCGCATTTTTTTACATCCCAAACATAACCTTTCTTACTGGAGTTGACAAGATATCACATGCCAGTCTGGCAAGAGCCTTGCTGGCAGCTTCCAGTTAACGTGACCAATCCTGTCATTGCCACAGGTCATGGTTGACGTCAACCCATCGATTTGCATGTGGTTGATGATTCGGGTAGTCCGAGGGCGTCACGTCCAACCTGCAAGAGAAGTGCCTTGTGCCATGTGCTGTACTTTCTAGTGATGCTTTCTATTGGTCTATGGTACGCATACCATCGTGCCAATTATCGTGTAGACCTGGTTACATTCTGGAGCTCCATGCTATTGGCTATCACGTTCGCAAGGAATGCACGTCTCTGTCTGGCATCCTGTCTGCGCCATGGGCCACTCCCGTTGTCTGTAGAGAGACAATCACACTTGGGGACACTTCTGGACCTGGTGAGACTGGGCAAATTTTGTATTTGGTTTTAGTTTTCATTACATCACATCCATTCCGTCCAAAGATGATGTCCCAACTGGGCTGCTAGGTGTAGACGTAGGTCCCAGGACCCACCGCCTGTTACACCTTTACGTTGCATCTCAGGAGCAACACATGACCAGCAAGGTCTTGCCTCCCTACCCCAAATCTATGTCTATGAAAAGGACTTGGAGCAAAAACAGCTACCACATGCCCTAATTATTTCGCCTTGTCTCAGTTGTGGACGGCATCCATGTTGTCTTGTGCGTGACTTCATGATGCATAAACCATTGCTCCATTGTTTTTCTCACATTGTGTTTCTTTCCTGTCCTTCTGTACTTTCATCTGATGACGAACGTGACAATTCGGGGCCAAAACGATGCAAGACGATAAACTTGTTCCCTTCAGGAATGGAATTCCTGAAAATGGAGGAGGCCAAGGCTGCAGTCAAGGACTACACCATAGCCAACCGCATGATCTTACGGTGGCTCAGGAACAAGAAGACCCAGTAAGAGGCATGCTGTGGACAGTAGATGGACAAGAAGTGTCCGTGGCAGTTGAAGGCCCATGTCAATGCACGCCATGGCAATGTTGTCATGTGCCAGTTTGTGGATGGCCACCACTGCGTTCCAAGAACAGGTGGTGGTAATCCCATGAAGACTGTGCAAGAGGTGAGTCTTCAGATTGCATCAAATCTCAAGCGGAACCCCACGACCAACGTGAATACTGTTGAGGCCATGGTAAAGAAGAGCACCAGCAAGGAGGTTGGCAAGAACACACTCTACCATGCTAAGTCCAAGACACAGGAGCGTATCATGGGGCTGAAGGACAAGGCATGGAGTCTGTTTCCGGTCTACAGCGAGGAGGTATGGATTTCTTGCTTGCTTGTTTGTGTTTTTCCATTGTTTTGGCCTTCTCATCATTTAGGACTCTTCTTCTTTGCAGCTTATGCATGTGGATCCCAACACGCACGCAATTGCTGAAACCATTTAAGACGAATGTTTCGTCTGCACCCGGAGCCACCCTCCTTGGCTCCCAATCCACTTGCCGACTGTTGAACATGGACAGCACCCACCTGAAGAATGTGCACACGTAGGTTCTGCTTGTATGTCATTTTTTTTATGCCAACAAAAAACTTGGTGTCCATGGCTTGGGCCATGGTGGATGGTGAAATTGAGGATGAGAAAGTGGTTCTTTTTCCACCTCTCTTTGCCATATCCAACTACTAGGTAGAGCGTTACAGTCATCATCAGTGACAGGGACAAGGGACTCCTGAACACTGTGGAAGAGAAGTTGCAAGGAGCCCTCTAGAGATACTGTGCTTACCACTTGCAAGAGAGCATCAGGTAGGACGGAAAATAGGCCGACTGCTGGTTGTGATGCCTGACACACGCACAGATCCATGTGGAGTGGCAGATATGTGAGGAACAACTGCAAGACGTGTGCTGTGCACTGGTGTGATACTTCTTGGCACTAACAGGGAGGGCCGGATACCGAAGGAGAAATGGAGTAGGCTGTACTATCTGTTGAATAATATGTACCTTGTCCATGGGCTAGCTGCACAGACAGACAAGGCACGCACTGCTCTATGGAGTCCGTCCCCTTGGTCTGTTCTGAGATAGGCCAGGAATGCATCGCCCGTAATGGGTATGTATCCTGGAGATCATCATAGGAAGCACAACATTGTGGCCTAGTTATGACAGGCGCCGGAGCTCATGGGTCGCAGGTTCAAACCCCGCGACGGTCGCAGTTTTCTTTGTGGCCCAAGATGGCACAGGAAGCTTCTAGGAAACTTACTAGAGCCTGCCTTGAGGATGACACTTGGCGGTCTTAGGACGCACCAAGTACGAATGTAGGTTGAGGTTGGCTCCCGCTGAGCCACTGCGAGAAAAAGCATTAGCAGAGCTCTAGAAGTGTAAAAGCATGTACCCTATATGCATCCATTTACATTTCTTGCCTTTGAGACTCCTCACAGAGTGTCCAACCAAGGATAGACACTAAAGACCTTCATGCGGACTTCGTGAGGTTGCAAACTGAACGAACCGAAAGTGTGGATCCCTCGTTTGAGGGTGATATGCTATCTTGGTCGTAATTCCAAGAGTGGTTGGCGGCCTCCCATGTCGGGACCCGTTTGTTATACCGTTGCTATCCGGCACATTGACAAAGGGTTATGGGCCCACACTTTTGGTTCTAAGGCACGCTTCCAAGACCGACTCGTGTGTGGTCTTGTAGGGCGCACAGGTACAACATGGACACAAACATTGGATGGCTCCAATCAGCTCCATTGACTCCATCGGCTTCTTTAGGTAGGATGCGACCCGACCTTCTCAACCTGGGTGTGCTCCTCGGCTCCGGAGTCAAGGCATCGCCGGTTAGCCTTCTTGAGGTAGTGGTTCTGAGTGCCATTGAGGAGCGCACTCTTGCCTTTGGCGTCCTTGCCACCGGCCTTTGCCTCCTCAGTGCACTCACGGGCCCAGTAGCCCTCCTTGCCGCAGTTGCGGCACGCACCCTTCTTGGCGCCCTTCTTGCCGCCACCATGTCCGCCACCTCCCTTGTGTCAACCGGCCTGAGGCGAACGGACTAGAAAACAGGGCTGACACAATAGCACCTGCCGTCTGCTCCTAGCATTTCAGCTAGGAGAAGATATCACCCTCAAGATCACGGTTCCACGCTGAGCAGTTCCTAGGCAATCACTTGCTAGCAACTATGTCCACTTAACACTTGGTCACTTTCGCGCGAGGTGCTAGTCAGAGACTAACTCCTGGGGCTTAGACCAACCAGTGTCTTCTTTATATTGTTCCTTAGTTGGACGGCTCTGTGGTGGACTAGGGGAAAATGAATCGATCTATCCATGTTGGACAAGACCAACGGGATAAACTTCTACCTCCTTAGAAGGTGGTACGACCCTGAGTCCGTTTTCTCACAACAACACCATCACCTTAGGCGATCATCGGCAGGAAGGATATGTAACGGAACCAACAACACCCTTGACAACGGCCGCAGTCAGCAGCCTCATCAGCCTCATCAGCCTCATCAGCCTCAACAAAACAGAGTAGTAGTGAAGTAGAGAAGACAAACAACCACCAAAAATGGCGGATCCGACTCAAACCCGCCTCGAGGCGGGTATGTCCAAATTCACGGGGGCAGGTTTTCCCTGGTGAAAATGGCAGTTTGAGACTGTCATGAATGTGTGTGGCTACCTCAACATCCTAAAAGGCAGCGAGATAGTACCCATCGATGCAACAGTGACTACGCATGCGGCTGACCTTGTAGCATGGACAACAAATAGCAACATAGCTCTCGCCATACTTGTGACGTCCATCAACGAGAATCAACACTCCCACATCACAGGATATGTCGGCCGTTGAGGCCTACACAAAACTCTCACGGGTGCATCAATCAAATGCCCTAGCATCTTCCAAAGGTTGATGTCAATGAAGGTGAGCAAAGGAGAATCAATACCCGCATTTCTGCAGTAGTTCGACAACATGCTACAAAAGGTCCAGCAAATGGAATAGAAACTGGAATCCAACATGCACGCCATGATCCTTCTCATAGTGCTGCCAGAAAGCTGGGGGTCCTTGATCACCGTATTTGGCGGTTGGAAGGAAGCAGATCTGATGTTTGAGGCTGTCGACGAACACGTCCGCAATGAGTCCATGCCACACAGTGGCAATGAGGCAAACATTTCAGCCTATGATCCCACTTTTGTGGACAAGGTGCAAGCTCCAACTCTGGTCAAGGCTGCAGCGAAAGCGGTGGCAGTGGAGGGAAAGGCAATGATGGCTCGAAGAGTTCTAAGAAGCCTGGAAACTGCCACAACTGTTGCAAAGCTTGGCACTGGACTAGGGACTGTCGTAGTCCCAAGAAAGAAGGCGTGAAAAAGGATGGGAAGGAGAAGAAGGAGCTCACAAAAATGATGGCTGAAGGGTTACCTATAAAGGGGGCAGTAATCCTTAGGCCCGGGGCATTCGCCCTCAAAAGAAAAGGGTGGATTTGTCTTCATGGCCAAATCTGACATGCGCATCAAGTGTGCAAACAGCGGCGTCGTCCAAGCCATGGACAAAGGGGACAAGGAGATCACTTTCAACATGAACGGTGCCGAGAAGGAGGTCAATCTACAAAAGGTGGTCTACACTACATGCCCTCCTTTGGAATGAATCTACTGTCGGTCTCAGGAATCACCAACAGCAAAATGACAGTGGTGTTCACCAACAAGGAAGCCGTGGCCCTAGAAAACAAGGACATCCAGATTTTGTACGCCACAGACGACCTTATGCTTCAAGTTCTGAGAGTCAATTGCCTCTACGTGCTTCAAACCAAAGTCACCAAGGTGTCGGATGAGGACCTAGCATGTGCCATCGAGACAGTGGCACCGAAGCCGAAGGATGCACTGCCAGCGACCGCTGCGGCTGCCACATCAACCAAGGATACCAACACTAAGCTGTGGCACCGGTGATTTGGCCACGTGGCCAACAGCACGCTGTAGAAGATGCAGGAGCAAGAGGTGGTCTGCAAAATGGAAGGGTGCACCATGAAGCATGGAGAAGGGTGTACATTGTGTGAACCATGCCTCCAAGCGAAGGCAAAGAAGAAATCGTTTGGGAGAGGAGGTCAATGAGTGGAGATTGTCTTGGACCTAATCCACAACGACGTGTGCGGGCCCTTCTGCACGATGTCTAATAGAGGAAGCAAGTACTTCCTGACCTTCATCGACGACCACAGCCGCAAGTTGTGGATCTACTTCTTCAAAACAGAGGGAGAGGTGAAGAAAAAGCTCCTCGAGTTTGTCGCCACGGTAGAACGGCAAAAGTTTAAGAAGGTGAAGACGCTTCGAAGTGAAAACAGGGGTGAGTACGAGGCATGCAAGCCTTGGCTCAAGCATCATGGCATCTCCCACGAGCAAACCACCCCTTACAACCCCCAAAGCAACGGTGTGGCCGAGAGGATGAACTAGATCCTACTCGGCATGGTGCGAAGCATGCTTTTTGATGCTACGCTCCCACCTCGCTTTTGGGCTGAAGCTATAATAACGGCCTGCTTCCTCTTGAACCTCACATCAGAAAACGCCTTGCGGATGTGTGGAAAGGAGCAAGGCAAGCAGCTGAAGACCCCACATGAAGCATGGTCAGGAAAGAAACCAAACGCCTCTCATTTGGAGGTGTTCGGGTCAACAGTATGGGTGAAGATCCAGTCAGGAGAAGGTGGAGGCAAGCTGGATGCACATTCCAAGAAGTGTGTCATGGTTGGGTACGACACGTCACACAAAGCCTATCAGCTTTGAGACCAGGCAGGAGGCAAGCTTGTGAGGAGCTGCGATGTCGAGTTCGACGAACGCACCCTTGGAAAAGGAGAGCCGCTGGATCCGATTCTCGCTCCCAAGGTGGGTGAGTGGATAGTGTTGCTTGAGTCCAGAGACCAAGCACCCAACAATTGGCTTGCTTTGCCAGCAAGTAGTGGGAATGGGAGAGCAGGTGCGCAGGATGATGCAACATCTGACATGGTCGCGCATACTGAGGCGTCTGGGGCTTCCAAGCCTGACTTGGAGTCCAACGACTCTTTCGATGACGACGATGACACACCATCACAAGTGGTAGCACCAACAGCAGATCAGGAAGCCGCACTAGCACCCCGGCATAGTTTGCGACCAAAGAAATTACCTTTGTGGTATGAGGACGATTGGACCGGCCTTATCTAGTCGTACATAGCTCAGGGAGAGCCATCCACAGTGGCGGAGGCGATGAACGGCCCGGATGCGACCAAGTGGAAGGAGGCAGTGGACAGCGAGCTAGCGTCCATTGATAAGAACGGCACGTGGGTGCTGGTGGATAGACCCAACAAGGCCCACGTGATGGGATCCAAGTGGGTCCTTTGAGTTAAGAAGAAGCACGATGGAAGAATCAAAAAGTTCAAGGTGAGGGTAGTTGCTAAGGGGTTTTCCCAATGCTCGGACTCTAAGTACGACGAGACGTTTGTGACCTTTGCCTCCATCCGCTCTCTCCTTGCCATTGTAGCCGCAAAGAACCTGGAGATACACCAGATGGAAATCAGAACATCTTTTCTTTACAGAGTTCTTGACAAGGAAGTGCTGATGGAGGTGCCCGAAGGAGTCAAAGCTCCCAAGGGTAAGGTGTGAAAGTTGGTGAAAGCGGGGCCAGTAGGAAGCAGGATTGTGTTTCCATGTCCACAACTAAGGCAGAGTGCATTGCTCTATCTGATTTCTACAAGGAGACTCAGTGGCTGCGCAGTTTACTTGGCGAAATGACAGTGCCATTGAAGGATGCCATAGTTGTACATTTGGACAACATGAGCGCCATATTAATGGCCCAAGACGAGATCATCTCCCGGCGAATGAAGCACATTGACATACGTTACCACTACTCACGTGACCTAGTCATGAAGAATGTGGTGGACTTGCATCACTACGGAACCAAGCCGCTGGAGAGCGACTTGCACCATGCAGGCATTTGTGGTTTTGGCATGAGGAGTGCGGCAGAGGAAGGGTGAGCCACAAGGCATTGATGGAGCCCAGTGAACGGCAAATGGACAGAGGTGCAAGGGAGAGATTTGTTGTATGATATGCACTTTGTCCACTGTTTAGCTGGCTAGCTGCATGGACAGACAAGGCATACACTACTCTATGGGGTACGTCCCCTTGGTCTATTGTGAGATAGGCCAGGAATGCACTGTCCGTAATGGGTATGTGGCCTGGAGGTCATCATAGGAAACACACGTTTGTGGCCTAGTTGGAACAAGCACCGGACCTCATGGGTCACGGGTTCAAACCCCTTGACAGCCGCAGTTTTATTTGTGGCCCAAAGTGGGACAGGAAGCTTCTAGGAAACTTACTAGAGCTTGCCTTAAGGATGACACTTGTCAGTCTTAGGATGCGCCAAGTAGGAATGTAGGTTGAGGTTGGGTCCTGTGGAGCCATTACGAGTAGAAGAATTAGCAAAGCTCTGCAAGTCTAAAAGCTTGTACCCTGCATGCATCAATTTACAATTCTTGCCTTTGAGACTCCTCATAGAGTGTCCAACCAAGGATAGATACTAAAGACCTTCATGTAGACTTCGTGAGGTTGCAAACTAAATGAACCTAAAGTGTGGATCTTTCGTTCGAGTGTGATGTTATCTTGGTTGCAATACCGAGAGCGGATGGTGGCCTCCCATGTCGGGACCCAATTTCTAGACCGTTGCTATCCGGCGCATTGACACTGTCCTCTTCGGCATGGAGGTTGGACAACTTTCAGTGCTACCGATTTATCGAATGCCCAGATCCTAGAGGTTCACGAGATTTTCCTCCTCTACTAATTTGTGGCACTTTACACCTAGGTTAAGCGTTTGCTTGCAGAGCAAGCTGATCAAGCTGCTGAAAGGGAACTTTGTCTATACGCTAGAGAAGCGGATGCTGAACTCCTCAATTAACAATGACACACTGCCAAGCCCAAGCAACCACCCACGTTGAGTCAACATGCAAGACAGGATGTGTACATCCGATTGGTCGAAGGATTGGGGGTATCCATGTGTGCATGCATGTGCTTTCATGATTAGCAGGGGGGAGAACCTGGAGCCTTTGGTGGATGTGGGTCACACTCGCATGGCTTACTGGTGTACATACAAGAAACCCAAGTCCGGAGTCAACCCCATCCATCTCAATCACGCGAAGGACAAGGTGTGGAAGAGCCTTGACCCAAGTGTGGCCCTGGCTGACCCAAGAGCAGAAGGTGGGAGCTAGAAGACCGCCAGAAAAAAATAACTATATCTACCAACAGTGTGGGGTGAAAGTCCATAGAAAGACAAAGTGTCCAAACCCACCCGCGGTGGGTTCACCTGCTACTACTGTTGCTAATCATTGCTGCAACACCTCGAGCGCAGGGACGAGGAAATATGAGTAAAGAAAGCAGCTGGAAGCTTTCCTGGCATGTCTACGACAAATGGTATAGTCACAGTGAGTACTGGGATAAGGATTGCCTCTACAAGTGACACGAGAGCACGGGCTGGAACACGTGGGATAGGAGCAGAAGAAGTTTGGGACGATGGGACAGAAGGGATAGAGGCAGAGGAGGCTGGTGCAAGTGGTGTATAAGCATAGGGGGCTATAGCACTTGGAGCAGGCCGGGTAGCAATAGATGCAGGCGCAGGTGGAATTGAAACTGGGTGGGGAGCAATGAGAGCACAAGCAAGAAGGTCTGGTGTGGGTGCATGTGCAGTTGTAGGGAAAAGTCTGTTGGGCCTCAACCGGGGCTGGGCAGGACCATCAACAGGAGCAGCCATTATATCAGGTGTAAAAGCTGGTACTACATCAGCTGGTGATGTAGCACCTACAGCTGGTGCTACAACATCTGGTGCTGCAGCTGGTGCTACTTCTGCTGCGGCTTGTGCTACAGCCTGTGCAGACCCCCTGTACGATCTAGAGGCTGAAACAACCTATGACGAGGAGAAGAGGAATTCTAGGACCCAGAGAGCTACATACTGTCTGACTTAGATGAAGAAGAGGAGGACAAGGACACGTATGATGACTTGAGGTAGCAACATGAGCGGGAAAGGCGTGAAGAGGTGTCTCAACATGCTGCTGCGGTACAACGGGTAGTTGACGTTGATGGAGCGTGGGATGACGAGCCTGATGAAGTGGATGAAGACACAAATATGTGAACAGTAATTCATTCAGACACGTGCATTTACATATGTTTCTATCACTTTTAGTTCATTCAGATTGCATGTGCATGATCTAAGTTGACTTCTCATACGCATTTATCATGGTCTTTGCAGGTGGTCATGTCTGCGGTCTGCAAACACCCAGGCCAGACTTCATGTGGCCTACTCTAGGAGGGAATGAAAGCTACAGAGCACAACCTGCAGAAGGGGTGGGTTAGAAAGAATGTGGCCCAAGAAATGGAGAAGCCCTAACGACAATAGAAGCAGATTAGAAGAGTTCTGGTCATGTTACTTTTCATCTTGGTTAATGGATAAATGAAACATTTTCCGTGGAAACTGTTTCCACCATGTCCATGTGTATTGGGTACACCATGTATATCCATGTATTCCGACAATGCATAAAGAGCAGTCCATGCACTCATTTGAGCAGTCCATGCACTCATTTCCATTTTGCATTGTGTGTTTGCACTACTACTCCTCTCCAACACTGGCGTCCAACTCACAGCAACGCCTCCATGGAACATTCAAAGTGTTCACCTGGAGACCCTATTCTCTTGTCATTCTTGGCTGGATTGTGCACTACATATGGCATATTCAAGCTATGGCCTAACGGTACTGGTGCCCATGTCACAAAGGTTTATAAGTACACATGTCTAGTGCAAGATGACTCGTCTGACCACTCAAGTGTCATGGGGAAAAACATAGACAAAGATGGAGAGCTCTTTTACGATGTTGACAGCAACATTGACTACGAAGACTGTGCTGAAGATCTCCACGAAACATTTGCCCCAGAATGCTGCCACACATGGCAGTTGTATCCTGCATGTAATATCATATGTTGGATTTATTCGCTTCCACCTATGGTTATAGAGTTGATTGTCTGTGAAAGTTGATGATAAGTTCTGTTCAAGGCATCACATTTCAATTTTGTACCAATTTATGACATGTATTCATTTGCACATTTTCTCCACGTTTGATGCATATGAAATCTTGTAAGATCATAAGTACAACATGAGTGCTCATGAACATATGAATTTCCTTCAACGTTGATTATGGCGACCAGTTTTTCACAAAGCCTCCATTGTGTGTCCACGATGTCGAACTTCATGCAACAACGGTAGTTGGGGCCAATACCCAGCCGTGCCCTTTTCTTGCATGATAGCACAATTTCATCAGGGCATCAAAGCATACATGAAATGGCACGCCATCAGGTCCATGAAGAAAAATCATAAAATCTCTATATGCACATATGCGCAGGGATAAGCCACAATGCTCACCGCTTACATCGCACATTGCTTCAACCACCAGTACAATAAGGTGACGATGAGGTTCAATCGGTGTGCAATGCAGGTACAGGTATATTTTTCCATGTCAATTGGAAGCCGACAAAGTACCAGTGTGTTTCGACTGGTCGCCGATGACCAGTCGATGGACATAGTGATCGTTCACACTCGTGGGGACCATTCACCAGCAGTGTACTTGCAAATGCTCTGAATGTGGATCTGGCATGATTAAGTGAAAGTTGAGTGGACATGAAATTATTAAAACGAACCACATGTGTGTAACGTGTCGAATGTGCAAACTTGTGAACATGCCGTTCAAGTTCCAACGTTCAAGGCATGAAACATGGATATCTCATATTTATTGACAATTTTGTGGATACATTGTCACTCACCCGTTGGATAAACTAGGCAAAAATATAATTCAAAACAAGAAGAATTAGGAATAAAAAAGCATTTGTGATGAGTCCACGCAACTAAAAATGTTCCAAACACTTTAACCATGGAAAACGTTCACACCTGTGATTTAGTCTGCAAACATTTTGTAAACAAAACCCACATCTCACTTCTTAAATTGAAAACCTTCATCATTGCCCAACATTGCTCAACCCACATATGCCTGTTTGTGTGTGTGTGTGTGTGTGTGTGTGTGTGTGTGTGTGTGTGTGTGTGTAATAGACGTGGTCCGTTTAGCGATTAACTGTGGAACTGAGACATAGGCCCTCTGAATAGTTGTCAAAGGAGGCCAAATGACTGGCCGCCTTAACCATTTTTCCTAAGACGCACCACGGAAAAATGGACAAGGTCATCATGGGGCACAAATTAAAGCATGCAACCTAATCTTGCTCATTCCACGTGGCATTGACACACTGGGAATAGGACCCCAGCAATGTTCTAAGGCTGGAGGAGGAGTGACGCAATAGATTTTCCATCACAATACTTATTTCACCTCAACTCCGGCCAAGAGGCATTTTGTGGGATAGAGTCAAACTAGACTCTAGCCCATATGTATTTTCTTGACTCTGTGTTGCTTTTTTTGTCAATCTTCATAACCTCTGGACTTGAGGCCTCTCACCTGGAAGAACTCCACGCTCGTTGACAATTTCAGTTACACTTTCTCTGCTCTCTGGCGCTCCCAAGAACATTCTCGTTGGCCAGCTCTCGTTGCCATTTTCTTGGTCATCCTAAATCTGCTGTTTCTTTTCTTGACTATGTAGGGCTCTTTCTTGTGCATCTGCTGCTTCTTACAAATAGTGATTCAGACAACTGAGTAGCATGTGTGGTTCCTGGACTTGCAATAGTTTCTGGCGTGGACCTCGTAGGTGGTAAGTTGCTATTTTTTACCACCTTTGTGATGTGTTGCGTCAATGCATACACACTCTAGGAAGAGTAGGTATCCCTCCCTCTCGCTTGTTCTTTTCACTAACTCTTACATTTATACACATTCCTTTGCCGTCTCTCCACCTTTTTTAGCACCGTCTATCACGTTTTGTTCTGTGAAACATACTCGCTCACGCAGAACAATGCCTAGGGGGTTTCTCCATTTCCCCATGGTATCAGAGCAGTAGATAGACTACGTGTGTGTGCTCCACCGTAGAACATACAACAGGAGAAACTGAGACCTTTGGGTTGGGCTGGACTGGGTTGGTTGGGGCGTAAAGTTCCTGGCAACGTAAAGAACCTGAGCCGAGGCAGAATGTTGCTGAAAGTTTTTGGCAACTTTCCACGTGGTGGCTGCCATTTGGGCGGTGATGTTAAGCAACGGCGGCTGGTTTAGGCCACCAGAACAGCAATAGCTACACTCGCCAGCCGCCAGCTTTAGCAACTACATTCCACAGCAGAAAATTCAACCATAGGAGCCAAAGCATAAGTCGCAACTGTTGCATGAGGGAGAAGAGGCAGCACTAGCAAACATACTTGTTAGCAAAGCAGAAGTAGCAACTTCAGCAGCAGCAACTGTAGCAGCAGCATGAAGCTGCATCTACCATAGTAGCAGCATGCAGCAACAGCAAAAGTTGTGCATTGTAGAATGCTCAGATTGAAGTAGCAGTATTAGCAGCAACAATGGCCAAGGACAGCACCTAAGAAACACGTAGCAGTAGCAAGAAGTAGCACACAGCATTAGCAGCCTTCGTAGTTGCATGTAGCAGCATCAGAAGTCTTGGAGCTACATGCAGCAGCAAAAACAGACATCTCAACAGCCACTGCTATGGTAGCAATGCAGTTGTCAAAGTGTAGCTGTACTAGTAATATCACACGGTCGCACACAGCAAAAATAAATGGCAACAAGCAGCATTAGTAGATTCTGCAGATGTGCTTAGTAGAAACAGTAGCCTTGCAGCTACGAGTAGCCGCAAAAGCAACTTAATCAACAACTACAAATATGTTAGCAGCACGAAAACCATGACATGCCAGCAACAAAAGTAGTACCCGCCTTGCAGTAGAGAATCTGCATCAAAATTTCTTGGTTGCTTGGCTACCCATTTGGCAATGGACACGTTGGTTGTATCTTGCCGATCGGAGAGACCGTGGACCAACGTGCCCGTCAGTCAGCAGGCCTCAAAGTGCTCGATACCAAACCTGAGAAGGAAAATAAATGAGACAAAACCAAAGGAGGCCCCAGACCCTCGACCCTACATCCACCCCGGCTACTTTTGTCGGGCAACTGGCCCGTCAACCCCCCCCAGGGTAGCTGAATCATTTTTATTCCTCTTCATTCTTTTCATTCCTCATTTTTTCTTTTTTTCTCCTTTCCTTTCACAATCTTTCTCTCTCTTCCATTTTCTGGTCGATATCCCAATATCTGAGGACCTGTGGCAATTATTACAGGAGGCCCTCCTTCTTTCCTTGCAATCGAAACCCCGGTGCATGTGTTTTTCCCGTACAGTGGGAGACCATTTCCTCACATGTTATGATCCCAGCTCAGGCATGGTTGTGACAGTGGTGCCACCGCATGGGTGGCACTGGGGCCTGCCTCAGTCTTCTCCCACCATTTACGGACAGCGGTAAGCCTGCTACATGCTTCCACAGTGGCTGCACGCAAAATCTTTGCTTGTAATTCCAACTCCTCCTCCGCCAGCCGTCTCAAGCTCCTACCACCTGGCTACCTTGGTGGTAGGAGCCTTTCACTTTGCTCCTCAACTGCGACAATACGATGTCTCTTGTGGTGTGAGTTTGGTGGTTGGATCCCAGAATCACCATTGTGATTGAGATGGATTCCTTTGGAGAGCGTTGTTGGACAGTCCGGGTATGGTTGATGCATGGATTGAGGAGTGGCAGCATGTTGAATGTCCCCAACTTCTGGCCCATTGTCTGGGTCATGCTCCGCCGTCTGCTGCCAGTTCAGGTCATGTCACTGCATGCTAAGCTTTTTCCCCCATTCATGTTTCTCATGTATTCTAGATTCTCTACTCTCGAGCCACTCACCACATGAAATCATCACATGTTGTGTTTGTGTCATTGGGTTCTGTCCGGGATGTCCGTTTTGTTCGCATTAGTTTAGGATAGATGCTGCCTGCCCAGGTCGTTGGTGTCGTACGGTTTGCTGGTCCCTCAGGTGACGTGTTCCTGCCTGATGTGTTGTATGTACCTGCATTTGAGGTGAGCAAGTTTTTGTTCACTACCCTCAACGATCAGGGTACGGACTTCGCCACATCTTGTGGTGTTGGTACTTCTTTGTTGCACTAATCCTTGCTTGTTGTGCTCCATGGCCTTTGTTGTAACAAGTTGTGCCGTGTGCCCCTGTTTTCACCTAGCACTTCCGTCGTTGCCGTTGCTCATGCCCATGTCTCCCCTTCACTTTCTGTAGAGCATATGCACTTGCAACATCATCAACTTGTCACCCCTTTCGATCCTGCCACTCTCCATGCTCCTTGCACCGCTAACTGCATGGATTCTGTCATTTATAACCAATGAGCCCAAATCCATACACCTGAAAACAAGTGTACAACTCTCACACACATATGACGGAAGTTTCTGAGAAGTAGCAAGTTCAGGTTGACACTCTTTCTTCAAAATCTCTTGTGACTATATTAAAAGGAATACCCCATTTCCTGAAACTTCTAAGAAACGTGTATGAAAAGTATAGTATACTATAAAATATGGTGTAAAAAACCTTAATTTGACGTATATACTGTCCGAAAAAATCTTTTGGTCATCTCTGTAATTGAATAATTGACTACTTCTGTCACTGATCTTCACAATGTGCACATTAGGAGTTCCAGAGATCTGTCTCCTCCGGATGGACCTCCAAAAGTGGTTTTTCCTTTCGCTGTTCTATTCAACGTGGAAGAGCACGCCCTCATCATACCTTCAATCACCAAAGGAAAAAAAATGAACTGTTTATTGATATATATTGACTCCCTGTTTTTATGGTGTTCTTTCTTTTACAACAACCGTTGCGCAATCCAACGCCCGGTGGACATGGTTCACGTGTGCACTTAAAATTGTCCTTCGTATTGTCCGATAGGTAATACAAAGGACGACGGGTCGTCCTTTGTATTATCCGATGGACATTACAAAGGACATCGGAAGAACAAAGCCAAGACGACACTGTTCTTCCCGTGTCCATTTTCTCGATGTGGCTCACTTGTCAATCACCCTTCGGAATCAATCGGGCTAGCCAGATTCTTTTGCACCTTTCTCTCACTGATAGATAATAACAGCGGCTTATCCATAGACAACCAAGACTGTTTGCTACATTAGACAAGACCGGTAATTGTTTTTTCTGTTTTCTTGGGTATTACGAGAACAAGACCTCATTTGACATCGATCTTGTGATACACCAGCGGGTTGATGATTGTGCGCTCCTCGATTGTGCACACCGTGCGACGGTTGTGTGCAATACAAAAAATGCCCGTGGCTGATCGCACGATGCATCGCACGCCGGTACGCCTGAAGCAAGGGCGACTTTTTGCTCTTTTCATCCAAATCTTTCGCACACAACGGTGCAAAGCTAATATATTAGTAAGACATATCGGCAGCCGTTAGATCGATGGATCGAATGGAGGTCGACCGGCGACATCTACAAAGAGATAGAAATTTGTCTATTGTTGGCTCTAGTGGGTGTGGAGGCACCCACAAGGATGTCTAGCTCTTGCTGATGCACGCTACCAGTGTTTGGGGCAGCCAAGGGACACCAATGGTGAAGAGTGTGGAGCACAAAGATCACGGATGTGAGTGGGCAGAACACGTTGCATTCAGTAGAACTGAATCGAAACACGTTTTTGTTACTTAGCATAGTGAGATTACATCACATCATTATAGCCTGTAACCTAAGCTTTCCAAAAAATCCAAGCACGCCCAAAATAGAGCAGTAGAGCCCCTGCTACGGCCGTCGAAGTAACCCTAGGTGGAGCCGTCCACCTTGCCTTGCACGCTAGGCAACGGGAGGCGCTTTGACGATGACCCGTCAAAGCGCCTTTCCTTGCCCAGAAGTCAAGGAGAAGTTCACCCTGGTCAAGAAGAGTCTTCTGGTTGCTTCCTTTATGGCCCTGGTGCATTTAGGGGTCGTTGGAGACGAACTCGGATCACTGGTGGTGGATTATCCCGCCACCCATGGCGGGTACCAGATTCCACCCCCCCAACACCCGAATTTCGGGCTAGGCTAACTTTCTGAATACTCACTCAAATCGAGCGATTCAAAGCTCGATCATGCACGGAAAAAATCCAAGGANTCGAAGCGCCTTTCCTTGCCCAGAAGTCAAGGAGAAGTTCACCCTGGTCAAGAAGAGTCTTCTGGTTGCTTCCTTTATGGCCCTGGTGCATTTAGGGGTCGTTGGAGACGAACTCGGATCACTGGTGGTGGATTATCCCGCCACCCATGGCGGGTACCAGATTCCACCCCCCCAACACCCGAATTTCGGGCTAGGCTAACTTTCTGAATACTCACTCAAATCGAGCGATTCAAAGCTCGATCATGCACGGAAAAAATCCAAGGAATCCAAATCTAAAGTCAGATCAGGTGTTCGACCACTCCTCAGTGGTGGAACCAGGAATTACACTCAACGGCACTCATGGCAAGGGGCACACCATGTCAACATCTATTTGTGTAACTTTCCTATGTTTTTGACTCTGTCCGTGCAATATTTCTGCAAAGAGACATATGTGCGTATTTTCAGTGGTCAGGAGAGTGTGTTCGAATCGTTCGATTGGAGGATCCAACAGCTGCTGGAGTTTTGCGGTCATCATTATCAGCTTTGTAAACGAACTGTTTTTTACAAAAGAAAAACATCAAAGTCGTAAAAATGTTTTCATATAGTGCATCATATGAACGGATCCTGACGTGAATTCTAATAAGAAAAGAGTGCAACATGCGTTGTAGAATCTACTAAAAGACAAAAAGATACCTACTGGCTATCTGCCATTCGCCACTCTTTGTTGTGCGCACAAGCATTGTGCGCACAATGGGACACATGGCGACTCGATCGTCATGGCAAGTACACTAGTGTACAAATTTCTTGTTCATTCCATACTCCTCCACGCACACTACCACATACAGTTACCACATACAGTTCCCTCATACAGGGGAGAGGGGGGGGGGGAGGAGGGGGTCCACGTGGGGGGGGTCTTGTCATCGCGCCAACCTGTACGAATGTATTGGGCAAGTGTATGAGGGTGTGTACACACGGATGTATGGATCCAACCGGAAGAAAATACACTAGTGAAACCACTAAAACCAAGCATTCGGAAACTTCTGGCAACTCGTATCCTTACGATGATACACATGCAAATGAAGTATCGGGGTGTGTTTTGAAAACAATTTTACACGATAGTATGAATCACAAACACCTAAACGATAGACCAATGTACGTCTATGAAGACATGAGCCCTTCGTTGGTCCAGCACTCTTTTTCACAAAAGAAAACCAAGTCAACGGATTGCTGTGGGACATTGCAGGGTACACTTTTTTCTTCATTCAAAATTCTTAAATATTCAAACAGAGTGCTGAACGTGATATATGTTTTCCATGAGAGCCCCTCTGCATTTGTTTCCTCAATTCACAGATATAGCATATGGCGATGCAAAAGAAACACCTTGAAAATATCATATAATATGAAAATAAATTCACCTTTTCCTTCATCACACTAAGGAAATGGCAAAGAGATGTAGGATATAGCATAGAATACATATTTATATTAACAACCATTGGACAAAGCACATCATATTTAATCATCAGATTACAGCTCAAAATAATTTTTAGACCTGAATACAAGGCTTCATAATATTCATTAATACATATTAAAAGAACTCGGTTATTTTATACTAATTTTCCTCTCTAAATTGCACATGTAAAAAGCAATGTATGTGAAATCATGATACACGAGTGTGTGAATGAGGTACACTTCAACCCAGAGAGTGATACACTACCACATACATTAGTGTACACTTGAGTGATTACTCACAGCAAGGAACATATGAATTGTACAATACACATGTGTATGAAAATGATACACTTACAACCCACATGGTGATACACTACCCCATACACTTGCCCCATAAACTTTCCCCTTCCCCCACTCCTCTCCCCATTCGTGATCAATCAAACCAAGGAACATATCCAACTATGAAAATACACATGTGTATGAAAAAATATACTTAGTATTCACACAATGATACACTACCCCATACACTTGCCCCATACATTTTCTGCTCCCCCCTTCCCCTCTCCCCACTAGTGATCACTCACATTAAGGAACACATCCAATTATATCATATACATGAGTATGAAAATGATACACTTATCCCCCCTCTCCTCCCCTCCCTTTCAGTGACCTTTCCCATCAAAGAAGACTTCTACCTACACAATATACATGTGTATGAATTTGATACACTCACCATCCAGACAGTGATACACTACCCCATACACTTGCCTCATACATTTTTCCTACCTCCTCCCCCCTCTCCTCCCCTCCCTGTTAGTGATCACTCCCACCAAGGAAGACTTCTAGCTACAAAATACACATGTGTACTAATTTGATACACTCACAACCCAGAAAGTGATACACTTATCCATACACTTGCCTCATACGGTTTTCCCCACCTCCTCCCCTCTCCTCCCGTCCCCGTCAATGATCACTTACACCAAGGAAGACTTCCACCTACACAATACACATGTGTATCAATATGATACACTCACCACCCAGACAGTGATACACTACCCCATACACTTGCCTCATACACTTTTCCAACCTCCCCCCCCTCTCCTCCCCTCCCTGTCAGTGATCACTCACACCAAGGAAGACTTTTACCTACACAATACACATGTGTATCAATATGATACACTCACCACCC
>SZWC01004732.1:100956-130247 GCA_023375785.1 Penium margaritaceum | reverse complement strand
CCCCCCCCCCCCCCCCCCCCCCCCATTTTCGACCAATATATTCATGAATCTCGGTTAGAATCCGTAGGGAGGATTCCGATCCGCAAATCCTAAAAAGATTTGGGACTACCGAATAAGATTCCCGAATCCTAGGAATTGGTGTGCACCCTTAGAGATGGGTGCTAAATTTACACTAGTGTAAAGTGTTGTAATTCGATTGTTCAAGTGAATGTTGAGGGGGGGGGGGGGGGGGGGGGGGGGGGGGGGGAGGGAGGGGAGTTGTATGTGGTTTTTTTATGGGGAGCGCTGGTCAAGTAAGGTGGTTCCTGGGAAAGTGCATTTCTATGTACGTGGGGTATGTGTAATTCCTGGAAGTTCCCATTTGGTGTACGTGGGATATGTGCATATCCTGGATTTTACCTATCTTTACGATATGCAATGTACACTGGAAAGTGAGAGTATATTCAGAGGGTGATTGGTCATAAATGTATCTGTGCCAACATCATTTCCCATTTCCTCACCTGGTTCCCTGTCTTCTCCAAACAACGTACCTCTAGGTTATCGGGTCCCTGATGTTCCTTGGTACCGCCACGTGTGTTGACACTATGTTTGTGGTCAACTTCTTATCCCAGTTCTCCCACTTTCCCCATTGCCTCCATCTAGAGGCGGCTTTGCATGTCATATGCTACATCATGTCCACTTGCCGTCTAGGCATGTGCTTTTGTGTACAACCCTCTGTCGTGGTGGATGGATACAGAGACATTTATTGAGTCCAGAATTGCAACACACACAGCCTATCAAGGTACATTTTCCTCATCGGTGGTAGTTCTATCTCTTGGAAGAGCGGCAAGCAAGGTTGTCTCGCACACAACACGACTGAGCCCGAGTACGTTCCCTTGGGGCCTGGTGTTTTTGAGTGCATCCGGTTGTGTCATCTTATTGCATCATGCTTCATGTTGACAATGAGAGCACACACCGCATTGCTAAGCACGATGGATTGCATCACACTCGGACAAAGCACATCAATATTGAGCATCACTTTGCGCATTAACACATTGCATGTGGTGACGTGCGCCTGATTGGTGTTGACATTTGGCAACAGCACACTGAATGTGTTGCAAAGGCCCTCTCCAGTGGAAGATTCAAAGTCGTAGTGCATGTTGTTGGTCTCCAGTCCTTCGTGGTGATCTTGGTTGACCTGCCTATCTCTTCCATGTCTCATCCCTCTTTGTTTATTGTGCCGTTTTTTGTGGCTCCTTGTTGCCTGGTAGTTGTTCCCCCTCCTTTCATTTGTCATGTGGAGCCTATGGGCCATGGGGGGTGTCTTTGTTTCATCACTCACGGTGACCTCTAGACTTGATATCACTCACTTGCAGGCACTCCATGGTGGTTGAAAGCTATATTGACAGTTTCAGCTGCAAATTCTCTGCTGTATAAAAAAATTCTTGGTGGCCAGTTCATGTGCCCATTTCCACAATGGTCCTACATTTGTTGTTTCTTTTCTTGATATGTATGGCTCTTCTTCGTGCATTTACTGCTTCTTTTGGATTTTCATTCCGAAAACTGAGTAGACTGTATGGAAATTCCTCATAGGTAATTCGTTGCTATTTTGCATCACCTTGGTGATGCGTTGCATAGATGCACGCACGCTGTGGGAGGATTAGGTATCCCTCCTCTTGAGTATTCTTTTCACTAACTCTTACGTTTGTAAGTTTTTCTTCATCATCTCTCCACCTTTTTTAGCACCGTATTTTACGTTGTGTTCTATGCAATGTACTCTCTCCACTCCCTCACCTTTTCTCCTCAAAAATTCAGCCTCAAGTACCCAAAGTACTCAATTAATGTTCAACAATCATTCTAAACCATGAAAATGGTCCATTCGCTACATTCCTCCCCTTTTTCTTTGAATCATCCTCATTCAATTTTGCTCACAGAGGGTTTATCATTGCGTACTCCATGATGCAAACCATGTAATAGAGAGAGCGTACATAAGAGCACGCTTGTGAATCCTTGTCATCCGTAACATTTTTGCATCACATTCATACACAATCAACCACACACATGCATGGTTTATGTAATTTTTGTATTTGTGTAGAAAATCCCATGTTGATCGCATCATTTCTTTGCTCTCACCAAGATGAGGAAAGCACAACCTTTTTACATTCTTCACGGGTGTTGGTGTATCTTCAAAGAAAATCAATCACATGTGTGTACCAGCAGCATGGTCGATGCCTTTTGGGACGTATGTTGTCAACAATTTCTTGCTAGTTTGGAAGTGGGTACAGAAGATGATTTCCCCCGTATTTTTTGTGGTACGTGTTCAGGAAACTGTTGTGATTATACCTCCTCCCCCATTACAAGAGATTCAGAGTTAACCGTATGTCTTTCATAGCCCTTACAACCAGTGTACATACATGGTTTCCTTTTGGAAGCTTTTTGGAAGGCCTTAAAAGTTTTCCTCATTTGTACACTTCCTGAGTTGTGTACATCTAAATAAAAAGAAATAAGATAACTATAATCATCATCGAGTTTATCATCTGTTATTTTTGGCGAGTGCATATTTTCATTCTCTCAAGCGACATCATTCTGACGCATATTGTAGCTCAAACTTTTGATAATTTTGGTTTGGAACATTTTTCATGATATATTTGGAAGACCTGTCTAAGTGGGTGTTTCTGTTACAATACAGAACATTTCTTCCATTCCCCCCGACAGGTTTTCCGAGTTTGTGGACTTTGCATCCGCAAATGGGACCGGTGAGCAGCTTGATCTCCAATACTCCTCTTCCATGCAAACCTCCTTCCGTCGGCGACGACTTCCCTTCAGCCACAACCTGTTCTTCTTGCGGTTAACGTTTGTGGCAGGAGGCAGGGGGGGGGGGGAGATGAATAAAGTGTTCGTGGAAATTGTGCTTGCATGTGTATCTCTGGTGTGTGATCGAGTAGCAGAAAATTTTCACCGGTGTAAGGCTGCCAAGAAACATTCATGGAAGGAGCTCTATGACTGCCGGTCCTGTTTCATAGTTTTCTGAAGTTTTTTGTACCATCGAGAGGAGATTTGAGCATATTCTTTGCATCCAGCTGCTAAGTTACATATTCTTAACAAAGTGTGCAATGTCAATCCATTGGGTGTACATGGCTAGCTACGAGTATTGATAAAAGTTCAGTCGTAAATGCAAAATGCATCCCAGATGTTTGAAAGCGCATTCCAACGATTTCATGTAATTAGGCATGTCGACCTACTTAAAATAAATAGAGCCATTAAGCATGAAATATTCCAGAGGGAAATAACCTCTGCAATTGCAACTTGTCTATGTTGACAGATTTGGTTTCATGTCAAGTTTTTCCTCGTCAGAACCGTTATTGTAGACCAACACAAAATGTTTGACACAAATAAAATGCTGGGTTTGAGGAGGGGCAGCTCTTGTTGTGCCTTTCGGAATATTCCTTCTTCTCCTAATGGATCCCTGCCAAAGCTTTTGTGAGCAACCTGAAGGCTGTGTGGGAAGTGTATTCCGTGATGTACTTTGACATTGAATAAACCAAAAGCGATCAGGGATCCTTTTGTCTTCAGAAGGTTTGCGGAACAAGCTTCGTACACAACTGTACATTTTAAATAGATTCAGAATATCGACCTACTTACATGCCCCGCATCAATTTCCTCATACACTTTCAGCAATCCGCGGGGGGGAGGGTGGGGGGGGGGGGGGGGGGGGGCTACCCCCCCTCAAGAAGTAAATGTACAACGGTATTGTACATGGAAATTGTACATGAAAGATGTGACATTGACATTTCAAATGCACAATAGTGTTGCACTGTAGTGGTGCGACAGTTGGATAGCAGTAGGACCGATGATGCAATTGACAAGGATAGTATTTGAAACATCTTGGCTAATTGCTAGATGTGTCATCGAACCATTATCGTGCAGGAAGAATGGAGAGATGATGGGTGCTGTTCCATTGAAAATACCAAACTATGTCAACAGACGTAACAAACTATAATAGTGCGTCAGTGTGACCAACCACAGGTACAAGTTTTATGGTCTTCACAGCTTTTTACTATGAAAGATGTTTAATGGAGACAGGTAAATGCTGTGACCAACAATCACCTTTCAAGTTTTGCACGATTCAAACACCAAGCGTGAACGATGACATCTCGCCAGCAGACGACATTCCATTTGAGGACAACGAATGAAGACAGACCTTTGACTCTATGCCAAGAAAAAATGGTCGCTTCTTTGTGAAGACAGCTGGTGCAATTCACATAACAGGATCTTTAACATTTTTGTCTGTCAAAATCTTAGTGGCGAGCGTACCAGCCACGGGAGAAGATGTCTTTGGAACAATCGACCAAGATGTCCCAAGGGTCAACCAACATAAAAAAAAACTCGAGTCAAACGCACAATCTTTGATAGGGAACTCTTCTAGAAAATCTTGTGAATAGGTGCTTTTGACTTTTAACACATACTACCGTAATGGAACTCACTTTCCTACTAACTATTTTTTTTCATTCGCCCATGTTCTCATAAAAAAATACTCAAGTGTTTTTCAGAATTACTCTCAAAATTACTGCCCCCATTTATTGGAATTCCGCCTTCCACGCTTGCACTTCAACTCTGTAAAAAACCGGGGTCATTCCACACATTACACAGCTCATGTGGGGAGGTAGTAGACATCACGGGGGACTGTAACAGGGAAGGAAGGGGAGAGATATACGATGGACCGTTGTTGCGGTGGGAGGGGGGAAAAGGAGGTGGAGGAGGAGAGGGAGCTGCGAGAGATGAAGCAGGCGGACAGGGGGGAAGTGGTTTGGGTGTTAATCCTCTCTATATATATTTTTTCCTCTCCGATGTGGACATGAGTGCGTAGGGCATGCTGATCCAGAGATTGGAGGCAACACACACTGAGTCTGCACGCCGGACCCACCCTCGGCTACCTCTAGGGTCGCCAGTGTGCTTGCCTCCCTCTCGCGGCATTGCCTCTACTTCGCTCTCCGTGCCAGCTGTGGCAACTATGCTGGATCCCTTACAAAACCTATGGTTGTCCTCACTCTAAATGTTTGCAGAACTTCGGGAACCTAGTTTAGGTCTAGAATAGTTAGGGGCATACTATGTGTTACGGTGTGGTTTTGCAGACTGGGGCAGTCAGTCCCCTTTGCATGTCACGCGAGGGATTTTCCCTTGCTCGAGCAGGCCGCGCCGGCGAGCTTCACTCGCCGGCCGATGGGTGGATCTCGCTTCACGAGACTCACCCGCTCGAGCTCTTGTTTGTTTGAGCTTGACACTTAGGTGCTAGTGCGGATCCCTGGCCGCAACGTAACCCCAACCCTAGCGTACTCAAACCTTGACCATTTCTAGCAAGACAAGTTGCATTCGAACCATGATGAAATTCTCATGGTATCAGAACAACTTCCTAGGCCTGTGGCTGACGTATAGAGGCGGCGCTGAGAAAAAAGGGTGGCGGCTGAGCCACGTGCGGATCTAGGGCGCCGTCGGCAGGTTGCGCCCACCACTAAGGGCTGTCGAAGGCCCTCCCCTAGGTCGCCCGTAGACAGGAGAGGTGGCAGAAGTGAGGGGAAGGTTTGCAAAGGTGAGAAAGACGTGGGAGGGAGAGCCCAAGTGCCAATCCGCCCCTTGGAGGGGAAGGCGGGGTCCCTCGGTCCACGGTGTGGCATTTGCAGGGCACAGATGATCTAAGGGAGTTTCTTAGACTAAGACAAGGTGGTTTCCATAAGCTATGGGCTCGCGTCCAAAAACTGGGCCCAAAGTGGGCCCGATGAGTTGCTGCCGAATTTTTCTCGGCCGGCAAAGAGGGGAGTCAGGGTCCACACAGCCGTCTTAGGACCCGCTAGAACCCCAAGAGCCATATTTCAATCAGGGTCAGCACCTGGAGGGCAAGGTGGAGGAGCAGGGAGTGGCAGTGCATCTACTAGAGCCGGCGTCGGCGCCAGTGGTGGTACCGGCGTAGTTACAGTGACATGGGACAAGCTGAGCAGGGTCATGACTCACAAGGACCTGACCCCGTCCGCTCTGGGCATGCGAGACTTCCTTGCATGGAAGAATGTCTTCCTCGCATGGGCGGCAGAGCATGGCATGGAGGAGATGTACCTCCTTCCCTCGATCGATGCCACTGAGGATCGTGTTTTACTGCGGGCTTTCAATGCCTTAGTCCGGGCCTTGCCCGATGACCAGTCATACGCCATCCGCCACTTCTTCTTTGACGGCAGAGGAGAGGATCTAGCAGACCCTCACAGTGGGGCTCTGCATCCTCATGAGGCATGGCAGCACCTGGCTACCCTTCATGAGGAACGGGGCATGGCGATGGTGATCACTTTGCGCGATCACCTCCGGAACCTTTATCCAAAGCCGGGGGCACTGATAGCGGACTATTGGGATGCGGCAATGGATCGTATCCTCAGGCTCGGAGCATCCTGCTCTGTGCTCGAATGGCTGGAACCTGTCCTGCTGCACCTTGGAGAGCCCTATAGAGAGTTCCAGCAAGTGCTTCTGAGGCGCCTTCGGGTGACCGACATTGAGAACACCGATCTAGTGGAGGTGTTCGAAGAGCTGCGCCACACTGAGCACATTTTTCATGGTTGAGGCGCGAGAGGCCAGCAACCCGACACCTAGCGCCTTTGTCCACCAGTCCCCGTCGGGTGCTTCCACCAACTTTACTCAGGGAGGAGGCAGAGGCGGGGGATTCTGGGGACGTGGAGGAACAGGCACCCAGACAGGCAGAGGATGAGGTCGTGGCCGTGGTGGTGGTGGCGGTGGGGGACAACGTACCTGCAAATACTACGGCAAGCATGGTCACTTCTGGCGCGCCTGCCCAGACCTCCAGTGCATCATGATTCCACACCAGCAGCAGCACCAGCTGGCGCACTAGAGATTTGATACACCGGCGCCTCGTCCCCTTGGGCAGCAGCTTCATTCCCCAGCTTGGTCCATGCCCACAATGACAAGACCTAGAGCTCTTGTGCCCTTCGGCAGTATCACTTATGCTTCACCACTGGTGCTGCAGCCGCCGGCGGGCCAGCCGATCTATCGGGGGCCCCCTCTTTTCTACCAGGGCCCCTAATACGTCCCACCAAAGTCGGCCATCCCCATCCCCGCACCCGCATGGACGTAGCGCATCTATAATGACATGGCTGAGTCCCAGCAGCCCACGGCCGGAGACCCTGTAGCCGGGTGAACAGTGCCCATGGAGTTGCATCCACCAGAACCGACGGCTATGCCACAGCCACCAGGTTAGCAATTGGTGCAACAACATGTCACCACTTCACATGCACTTCCAATGCATGAGTGGCTATTTGACACTACTGGGTCATATCACATGTCTCCGCATCGCCAGCTGTTTGTAACACTATACTCTGCACATGATGTGGAGGATGTGAAAATAGGGTCTGGGAAGGTGTCGAACGTGGAGGGTGTGGGCACAGTGGCGTTGCAAGCACCTGGGGATATCTTGTATTTGACGGGTGTGTTGTATGTTTCCAAGTTGAAAGTGAACCTTCTGTCTGGGGGTCAGCTAGACCGCCAAGCCAACATGTCCACTCTCACGCAGAAACAATGCTGCATGCCCTTTGATGCTGCTGGGGCACTGTTGGCTGATGGATCGTTGCACGCTGACATGCTCTACCGCCTTACCCTCTTTTCACTAACGCAGACGCACTCACACAGACCAAAGACACATCATAGCTACGGATCCAAAGCACAAGGACCTACTGCACCGTCGCCTTGCACACATCCACACGAACCTGGTCACAGAAATGATCAAACACACGACAGTTCATGATCTCCTGCCTACGGACTGCCCAAATGGTCTCAGCTCAGATGCGTGTCTCGACTGTCAAGAAGGCAAGGCTCACAGACAGACCTTCTCTAGGTCAGATAAGGTCTGCAAGGCTCCTATGGAACTTGTCCATGCAGACTTGACAGGCCCCATGCCAAGGCCCTCTGTGCAGTATGGGTCACAGTACATTCTCACACTGACAGGCGACTACAGTCGTTTTCGCTAGGCATTCTTGCTGAAGTCGAAAGAAGGTGCCCAACGTGCCATTACGGAATAAATTCCTCTTGTTGAGCGACAGACTGGCTGTAAATGGCTGAAACTACGCACAGACAGAGGAGGGGAGTTCATGGGTGTTCTGACTGCAGAGTTGAAGGCCAAAGGTATAGAGCATCAAACCAACGCACCATACACACCACAACAAATTGGAGTGGCTGAAAGGTGGCATAGAACCCTTGGTGATGCACTGCGCACCCTGCTGAGCAAGTCTGGTCTGTCCTTCGGCTTCTGGGAGGAAGCCGTCAAGTATGTGACATGGGTGTGGAACAGGGTACCGCAAGGGCCCTTGCCCAAGGCAGTCACGCCATGGGAGCGGTGGTTTAAGGAGAAGGCTGATTCAACGCCAGCAAGGATCTGGGACACTATGGCGTACCTGTGGTTTGCATAGCCTCAAAGAGACCATAAACTCAGCCCACGAGGTCGATGGTGTGTCCTCGTAGGCGTCTCTCATGCCTCCAAAGCATGGAGATTTTGGGACCCCATGCACCACCACTTCCTAGAGAGCAGAGATGCCTCCTTCTTGGAGCACATGCCCTACAAACAGTTCCGCACCCTGCGTCATGCTCCTCACATCAACATCCCTGAGCAGTACCTAGACTATGTGATTGTGCTAGTGTTTGTGCCGCACTGACCCACTCCACCACAAACAGTCGGCACAGTAAGAGAGGCACACAAAAGAAACTTTTTCAGTTCCCACAGACCTTTTGACACCCACCGACTTACGCAGCAGAGACTCCAGTGCTCCGCACACACCACCCGGGCTGCAAACCTAAATGCCCCAGCACAGAACATAGGATTCCAAAACACCATCCCCACCACCGGTACAACACTCCTCGTGAAATGTGGAACGTGTGAACTACCGAAAGTTTTATCACACGGCTGGGCCGGTGAATGCGGACCATAACACTGTGGAACTCCATACACTTGCTAAGGCCAGGGGGTGTACTGATGCGAATGACTGGGACAAGGCCATGGTGGCTGAGTTAAACGCCCTTCTGGAGCATGGTGTGTACGAACTGGTCCCACTGCCACCAGGGAGAAAAGCCATTGATGTCAAATGGGTCTACAAGCTCAAAAGGAACCTAGCAGGAATCATTGAGAAGTACAAAGCGAGGTTGGTGGCTAAGTGTTTTCACCAGATCCTAGGTCAGGACTTCACAGACACCTATGCCCCAGTGGGCAAGTACGGGACGAGCCGGGCAGTGTTAGGTGTAGCAGCACATGAGGACTAGGAAATACATCAAATGGATGTCAAGAATGCCTTCCTCAATGGTCCACTTGAGGAGGAGCTTTACGTGAAGCAACCAGAAGGATTTGATGATGGCACAGACCACGTGTCGCTGCTTCTCAAGGCCCTTTATGGGCTCAAGCAAGCCCCGCGCTGCTAGAATAAAGAAATACAATGCACCCTGGGATCTTGGGGGTTCATGCAAAGTCTAAGTGACCCGTCTCTTTTCCTGCACTGGGACCACGGTATTCCTATTGCCTTGATTGTCTATGTGGACGATCTCTTTATCCTGTCACCCTCTCTTCCCCTCATCACAGAAACAGAGAAGCTTCTCATCATGCACTACAGCATGACAGGCCTGGGTGAAGCAACAAACTTCCTGGGCGTGACTATCACCAAGGATAGAACTGCTCGCATGCTCAGCCTGCATCAAGGACAGTTCATGGCACACCTGACTGCACGCTTTCAGCACCTGGTACAGCATCTGCCACGACAGCATTCACCGATGAGTCCTGATGTGTATGCACACCTCTTGGACAACGACACCACTGACTATGGACCGGACTGTAACCCCACACTGTACAGACAAATCACTGGTAGCTTGTCATATCTTACTTCCACCACACGACTTGACATCTCATGCGCAGTGAACGTGCTGGCACAGTTCAGCCAATATCCGCAAAGCACACATCTCAAAGCATTGCTGAAGTTGCTTCACTATGTGATGGACACTGCTGCGCTTGGTCTGATTTTTGTACCCTCATCATGTCCGTTGTTGGATGGGTACTGTGACAGTGATTACGCACGTGATCGTGGGGCTCACAGTCGTGGTGGTTATGTGTTCCGTGTGTGGGGCACATCAGTTTCGTGGCGAAGTGCCAAGCAGTCATGTGTGGCTCAAAGTGTGGCTGAAGCAGAATACATGGCGCTGGGTGAAGCAACTTGTGAATGCATCTGGCTGGCATGACTGCTTGAGGAATTGGGGCTGCCCACTCATGCCGTTGCACTTCATAGCAATAGCTCTACCGCACGCCACATTGCTGAGAATGATGGTGTGTTGTATCCTCGCACAAAGCATGTGAGTGTAGAGCATCACTTCATCGGCGAAGCAGTCGAGGCAGGCGCCATGCAAGTGTGCCCAATTAGCGTTGATGCCCAGCTGGCCGACTTCCTCACCAAGGCACTCTCATCTCCTGCACTCCATCAGCAACTTGAGCACCTTGGCTGCATGCCCACCGCTCTCATGTCCAAGGGGGCGTGTTAATCCTCTATATTTATATATTTTCCTCTCTGATGTGGACATGAGGCATGCTGATCCAGAGAGTGGAGGCAACGCAAGCTGAGTTTGCATGCCGGACCGACCCTCGGCTACCTCTGGGGTCTCCAGTGCACTTGCCTCCCTCTCGCGGCATTGTCTTTGCTTTGCTCTCCGTGCCAGTTGTGGCAACTATGCTGGATCCCTTATGAAACATATGGTTGTCCTCACTCTAAATGTTTGCAGAACTTTGGGAACCTAGTTTAGGTCTAGAATAGTAAGGGGCATTACTGTGTGTTACGGTGTGGTTTTGCGGACTGGGGTAGTCAGCCCCTTTTGCATGTCACGCGAGGGATTTTCCCTTGCTCGAGCAGGTCGGGCCGATGAGCAAAGCTTGCCGACGGGTGGGTCTCGCTTTAGGAGACTCACCCGCTCAAGCTCTTGTTCATTCGAGCTCGACACTTAGGTGCTAGTGCAGATCCATGGCCGCAACGTAAACCCATCCCTAGCATATTCAAGCCGTTACCATTTTTAGCAAAACAAGTTGCATTCAAAGTGTGATAAAATTCTCATTGGGAGGTGAGACAGAGGACAAAGTACCAAAGGGAAGGGGAGGGGTGACAGACACGGGAGGGGGCCCATCCGTGGGGCTGGAGACAAGAGGAGGAGAGAGGGAAGAGACCCCACCACGACGACATGGTGGGGAGACGAAGAGGACTGGAACGAAGGAGGAACGAGAGGAGGAATTGAGAGGTTCACAGTAGGATGGACAATGGTGCCACGAAGGGAGGGACAGGAGCGGAGGTGGCCGAGTGTGAAGGAGACGATGGCGCGGGTACAAAGGGGGGAGAAGAAGGGGAAGGGGCACCAGCGACCACAAGACCATCCGAGGTGTAAGCCGTGGCAGAGGTCGGAGGAGGGAGACAATGGTCTATGCGAAAGGCACCGTAAGTCAGCTGCTCGAAGAAGCAAGCGTGACATGACTCAATGAGGTGGTGGGTGACTGGGTCCCAAGCGCGGTGTGCCCAAGAGTGAGGAGCAACTCCAAGGATGACACAGAGGCAGCCAGGCAGATCGAACTTGCTAGACCGGGAAAGGGGGGCAAGATAGACGGTGGTCATAGTGCCCCACACCACGGCTTGACTAAGGTCGGCACGCTGACCAAAGAACAGCTGAAATGGCATGGTGTCAGGGGCAAGAGGGCCATGCGAGATCCGGTTCCAAACTCACATGCGATAATGAGCTATCTCAGACCAAAAACTACGCCCCTGATCAAGGAAGCTAGCCTCGGCCATCATCGTGCAGACTCCCTCAATGAGCGTGCGGTTCCAGTGCTCAGTGACCCCATTCTGCTATGGAGAATAGGGGGCATACAGCTCATGAACCACGACCCCACGATCAAAGAACGACGCTGTGCCACCAAAGAACTCACCATCGCGGTCAGACTGAAAGCAAAGCAAATGACTCTACTATTGTGCAGAAGTGTACCACGAATGGATGGTCTGAGCAACATGACTCTTTGCTCGGAGAAAGAAGAGCCACATAAATGAGAGTAGTCATCAATTAGGTTGATGACATACATGGCGTGCTCAGCAAGAGACTCATCATAGAGGGGGCCGAGGACGTCAGCATGCACGAGCTCGAGAGGAGCAGACGCACAAGAGGGAGAGGAGGGGAAAGGGAGGCGATGCATCTTGCCGACCGCACAAAAGGTGTAATCAGAAGTATAAGGGGCTCGGAACGATGGATCAGAGATGCCATCGGCAGGAAGGGTGTGGAGGAGAGAGGCCCATGTAGGGGAAGCAAGATGGCAAAGACGACGGTGAAGGACGTGCAAATGAGCTGAGCGAGAGAGAGTGACAAGAGCAACAATATCTGCCGCGTGCGTAGAAGCAGAGTGTGGATCAAGAACTTGAGACAGACCCTTGCCAAGGGGTCGTCAACTACGGAGGATGACACGGCCACTAGCATGATCAGTGGCGGTGACAAGACCGAGGGCGTAAGTGGTGGAAAAGCCACACACGTCGAGATTTAGAATAGAAAAAAGGATAAATTCAAGAGCAGGGACGTAGAGGAAGGAGGTCAAGAAGAGGGAGCTGGCCACATAGGTGAGGCAGACAGTACGAACACCGAGAACAGGGAGTGGGGTAACATCACCAGTGTACACCGAAGTGATCACATAAACCAAACTGAAAGACATAAACAACTCACGAACGGGGCACATGTGGTCGATCGCGGCACCGTCGACCACCCAGGACGGGGACACGACGTGCTCAGTGTCGGAGAGGAGACAGTAGGTCGTTGTGCAAGGAGAGAGAGGGGAGGGACGTAGAGTGGGCAAGGGAAGGCGGAGAGAATCAGGACAAGAGATGGGGGCAGTGAGCAAGTCAAACAAGGGAGACGTACTAGTGGGTGGCAGGTTGCCAAGCACACCCTCAGCTAGGACACGACGGATGAGGGCAACGATCACATCCTCCATAAGAGGAGGTGGGGCTGCAGGGAGGGGCGGCGGACGGACGGGGACGCCAACAAGAAGGGCCCCAAGGAATGCACCAGGTGGAGGACCACGAGAGGCAACATACACATAACCGTGGAGAAAGGCACGCATACGCGCGATGCACTCACAAAGATCGGGAATTGGGAGAAGCGGGCACGCATCAGGATGATGACCTACAACCTCGTAGTTCTAGCATGTGCGCGGGCGAGCACCACCACCACCACCACCATCACCACCGCTGCCAGGCGGGGCACAAATAGCAAGGGCATGAGCAACTGGAGGTGGGAGGAGATCGGGCAGGGCATCGGAGAGGGCAGGCTTTGCCGAAGGGACCGTAGACTGAGAGAGTGCCTGGAAGGAGCGGAGCCCGTCAAAAAGAACCGGCCAGACCGCCCCGGGAGTCTGGTACGTAACCTGAAGAGTGAAGGCGAGGGGAAAGGAAGTGCGGGCATCGGAGAAAGTGGACCCGTGACCAGCAACGACCGATGTGACAAAAGCCTTATCCGTTAAGGAGGCTCTTGCACTCAAGAATTATGGTTAATCACATCAATTTCACCCACTTGTCGATCGGTGTATGAATGAGTGTATTCTTGTGTGAAGACATTTTTCACAAAATATCCACACGAATGCAAGATAGCAAAGTCCAGATGAACATTCCTTGTATAGAATGAAAATTATAATGGGCTCTATGTGATATATAGTAGTTTCTATAAACCATCCATGTTCACTAGTTTGTTCACTTCCCAATACACTTGTTGATACACAGTTTCACGGGTGAGTCAATTGGTCATATATGGCACTGAGAAGCTCGCTCCGTAGGAGCTCTGCGCGACCCATATAGGCACCCAAGGACTTATGAGGATGGCTCTGGAGGACCCAAAGATCTGCGAGAAGAGAGGCAGCAGAGCAAAAGGAGTCAGAAGAGTAAAGAGCAAGGAGGACAACCCATGCCTCACAAGGGCAAGCACAAAGGGTGGCTGTCAACGTGAACTAATCAAGCTGGCGAAGAGTAACAGAAGGGGCAACGGAGTAGAGGGGGTGGAAGACAAGAGGACCATGATCAGGGTGAACGAGGGGAACGGAAGGAGAAGGAACATAGTGCTCCCGGAGACTGTGCATGTGGGCCCAGAACACAAAGCGGGGGGACCAATCGATGAACGGGATACCAATGATGTACGCAAGACCAGGAGTCAAGGGCATGGGTGGAGCGGGAGGGGGTGGATACCAAGTCTGGCAAGCTGAGCGACTACGAGAGTCATGGCATCGAGGTGAGCCTCCATACAGGCAAGAGCGGTGACCGGGTCACCAAGGGGAGGGGCACCAATGGGGATGGCGCCATCGGCTAGAATAGCGCCACCGGGCAAGATAGCGCCGCTGGCTGGGATGGCACCACCGGCCGAGATAGCGCCACCGGCCGGTATGGCACCACGAGCAGGAGTAGCACAGCCTGTGGGCGGGGTACCATCGACGACAACAACACCGCCTGTGGCTACGGCACTGCCGGGGGTGACGACATCACCGAGGGCGACGGCACCGCCGAGGGTGACGGTATCGCCAGGGGGGGACGGTACCACCGGGGGTGATAGCACTGCCCGTAGGGTCACTAGGAGCGCCATCACCAGGGCCGATAGCGCCAACAGGGTGGGCGGGAGCGGCCGGGATGACAGGGGGAAAAGGTAGGGGCTCGTCGATGGGGGGGAGCAATGAGGGCGTCAAGGATGGTAGTCTAAAAGAGGAAGCGAGGGGATCGGGAGGGGAGTGGGGGAGGTGGGGGTAGTGAAGGAGGGGCACAGAGCCCCTCAAGGGCTGCGGTGAAGGCAGCCGCAGCGGTAGTACAAGGAGAGAGGGCGATGGAGTCGTCAACAAGCCGGAGTCAACGGAGGCAGGAGGACTTGGGGTGCGGGAGGAAGTAGCCTGAGCGGATGCCCACTTGCGAGCCCCACGGGCTGCAGCTGCAACAACCAAGGTGCCAGAAAGACCAAGATCCTCCATGATGTTACTGGGTGTAGAGTGAGGGGGAAGGGAGGCCAGGAAAGAATGACTACAAGAGGAACGAGATAGCAGCGGAGGAGAGGGGTGAACCATGGTGACAGGTTTGTATTTAGGGGAGCTCATTTGAGGGGGAGGGAAAGGAGAGAAGCAACAGGATGGAGAACCAGATAACCAAACAAATGATGTATCCAACACACAGCCAACCGGCAACAAAGAATGGGCTGCGGACGAAGGAGCATCACAAGAGGGAGAGTGGAAATACCATGGATAAAAAGGAGAAAAGAATGTGAGGGAGAGGGTGGGATGGAGGGCGAGGGCAAAGAGGGGAGGAACGAGAGGAAAAGGAGGGGGAAAGAACAGAGGAGCAGGGTAGAGGGAGGAAGGGAGGAAAGAGAAAGTACGAGAGGTGTACTAGGACAAAGGAGGGAGCGAGGGAGGGAGCAAGCAGGCGGAAGGAGGGGACAAGAGAGAGGAGAGGAAGGGACAAGAGAGAGTAGAGACAATGGAAGGGAGGGAGAAAGGAAAGCGGAGCGGAGGGAAGGAAAGAGAGTGGCCAAAGGTTAAAAAGGGAGGAGGGGAACGAGCAAGAGGAAAGAAGGGAAGAACGAAGGGGGAGAGAGAGAGGAGCAAGGGAGGAAAAGGATGGAGCAGAGAGAGAGGGGGGAAGGGAGCACAGAAAAGTGAGAAAGAGGATAGGGAGGGGAGATGAGAGAGAGAGAGAGAGAGAGAGAGAGAGAGAGAGAGGAAGAGAGAGATAGATAGAGACAGAGAGAGAAAGAGAGGAAGATTAGAGAAGAAGCGAGAGGTAGAGCAACACAGTAGCGAAGAGAGAGAAGGGGAGATGAGAGGACGAGCAAGACGGCAGAGATAAGGAGGAGAGCGGAGGCGAGGAAAGAGGGAAGGAGGCAGATATAGAGAGGAAAGAAGAAGGGAAGAGAGAGATGAAGGAAAGGACCCAGAGGGTGGAAAAAGGGAGGGAGGAGGGGAAGGGAGAAGGCCCGAGAGGAAGAGAGTAAGGGGGGAGAAAGATAGGGGAGGGAAACAGAGAGGGAAAGGAAACGAGAAGGGGGGCAAATAAAGGACAAGGAGGGATGAGAGAGGGGAGAAAAAGGTGGGAAGTTGGAAAGGTGTAGAGCCGAAAGGAGGAGAGGCGAGAAGAGGGGGAGGAGGTGGCAGCAGCGGACGACCCAGGCCAGGAGGCACCAAGGGAGACGGCAGGATCAGGGGAGGACACCCAGGGGTCTGATGGGAGGGCAAAGAGGAGGCAGGTGGAGCAGCACCAGGTAGTGGTGCTCTACATTGATGGGAGGGCAAAGAGCGACAGGAATGAAGCCAGGGGGTGGGAGCCAAGGAGAAGAGCCCAATGGGGCGACGGGCCGGGGGATGGACGCGAAGCCAAGCGAATGGAGCCGTTGGAGGAGGGGATAGATGACAGGGCCGGAGTAGCAGCAAAACAAAGAGGACGAGGGAGCCGATACGGGAGAGGAGAGGGACAGAGGGTGAAGAGAGGATGGACCGAAGATTAGAGGAAGGAAGAGTGAGGGGGAGAGAAATGTGATAGAACGAGAAAGGGAGGAGGGAAGTGAGAGGAGAAGGGCAAAAGAAGGAAGGAAGCGGAGGGGAGGGAAAGAGAAGGAAGAGAGCAAGGGAGAGGAGAAAAGAGAGAGAGGGAGAAGAGGGAGAGAGGTAGGATGGAAGCACGGAAAAGTGAGAGAGAGAGAGAGAGAGAGAGAGGAGAGAGAGTGAGGAGACAGAGAGAGAGAGAGGGGAGGAAAGGGAGGACATGGAGGAGAGTAGAGGAGGGGAGAGAGGGGGAGGATTGATAAGGAGAGAGTGGGGTGAAGAGGGTTGGAGGGGAATGGAAATGGAGGATAGGAAGGGAGCAAGAGGAAGGGAGAGTAGAGGAGAATGGAGGGAAGGGAGGAGAGTGGGTGGAGAGGCAAGGAGAGGAGAGGGCAGGAGGAGAGGAGAAACAGAGGAGGGGATAAAGGGGAAGGCAGAAGGAGAGGGAGGGAGGGAAAGAGAAGGGAGGGGGCAGGAAAGGAGAGTTGGGGAAGGAGAGATGAGAGGACAGCAGGCAAGGCAAGAAGGCAGGGAGACAGGAGACAAGGAGACAAAGTGCGAGAACACAAGGAGACTGAGAGGCAGGAGGGACGGATGAAGAGGGAGCGACGAGAAGAGTAGACACACGCACGGAGGAGGAACAAAACACCCACCAAACAAGGATCGCACACGATGCGCACATAGGGCGAGGAAAGCAACGGCAAGGGAAGCACCAAATGAAAAAAAAGGGAGGGCAACGGAAAGAGAGCAAAAACGAGAGCAGACAAGGAGGGGGAGGACAAATCGACGAGAGTAAAGTTGGGTAAGCAAAGGGAGAACAGGGACACGAGCCGCCTAAGGAGCGCACATGAGGCGCACAAAGGGCACACACGAGGAGAAGAGGGATGGACTTGGGCCAGACGGGAGTGGAAAAAGAAAGAAGGAAAGGAAGAGAGGAAAGAGGAACGAGATGAAAGGAAAAAGGGAGAACAAGAAGAGAGAATACAAGCGAAGAAAGAAGATGGAAGAGCGTACACAGGAGAGAGAGATAGAAGGAACGAGCTCACCGACACCAGGAGATATAGTCCAGAAGAAGAGGAGGCGACACGCACCCAGGGGACCCGGGGACCAGGAGGGTGAGAAGAAAAAACGGGATCCAAAGGCCAAGGATCAGGACAAGAAGAAGAGGAGGAGGAGAACAAGAAAGCCGGGGATGCGACAAGGGTAAAAATGGGATGACAAAAATAAATAGAGAAGAAGAGAGAGCACAGGGGAAGGTAGGAGGGAGAAGGGAAAAAGAGGAAGAGGGAGAGATTAGAGAGAGGGAAGGGAAGTCTGAGGCAAGGGAAGAGAGGGACAAGATAGAGGAGAGGAGATGGAGGAGAATGGGCAAGAGCAGAAAGACAGAGAGGGCAGAGAGGGAGAGGAGAAGAGGGGTTGGAAAAAAGGGAGGAGGGAGGGAGGGAAAGAGAGAGAGAAAGAGAGGAGAAGAGCAAAAGAAGGGAGGTATGGATGGAGAGGCAGGAAGGAGAGAGAGAGAGAGAGAGAGAGAGAGAGAGAGAGAGAGAGAGAGAGAGAGAGAGAGAGAGAAAGAGAAATAGAGAGTGACATCAAGAGAGAAAGAGGTGGGGGTGAGAGGGGAGATGAAGAGAGAAGAGAGGTCAAGAGACAGAAAGAGACAGAAACAGAGAGAAAGTGAGACAGCCGAGAGAGAGAGGGAGAGGAAGAGAGAGTGTGGAGAGAGGGAGAAAAGGAGAGGCAAGAGAGAGAAAGAGAGAGAGAGAGAGAGAGAGAGAGAGAGAGAGATAGAGAGAGAGAGGGGGAAGAGAGAGGGAGAGAGAGGGGAGAGATAGATAGAAATAGAGAGAGATATGGAGGGGGTCAAAATGGTGAGAGAGAGAGAGAGAGGGAGGAGGGGGAGAGGGAGATAGGTAGAGAGAGCGAGAAAGAGGAAGGGAGAGGGAGAGAGGTGAGAGATGGAGAGAGAGAGGGGGAGGTGAGAGAAAAGAGAGAGATAGAAGAGGAGAGAGGAGAGTGAGGAGAGAGAGGGAGAGGGGAGAGAGAGAGGAGAGAGAGAAAAAGAAGTACGGGAAAGGGAGAGAAAGAGTTGGAAAGAGAGAGAGAGAGGTAGAGAGAGCGAGTGAGAGAGGGAGGAGGGATGGGAAGGCAGAGAGAGGAGAGGGGGAAAAAGGGAGAGGGAGGGAGGAGAGAAGAGGGGGCAGTGAGGTCAAGGGATGCAGACAGGGAGTAGACAGGGAGAATACAAGGAGAGGGAAAGAGGGAAAGTGGAAGAGGAGAGAATGGAGAGGGGAGGTGATAGCAGAGAGAACACAGAGAGGAGAGAGAATAGAGAGAGATAGCAGAGAGAGAGGGAATGTAAGGAGTGAAAGAGAGAGAGGGCACAGAGAGAGAGAGGGAATGTGAGAGAGAGAGAGAGAGATAGAGAGCAGAGAGAATAGAGAGAGAGAGAGGAGGGAAAAGGCATGAGAGAAAAGGAAAGGTGAGTGAGGGAGAGAGATGGGAAGGGAGAGAGCGAGAGAGAGAGAGTGAGAGAGAGAGAGAGAGAGCGAGAGAGAGAGGAGAGAGGGGGAATAGAGAGAGCGGGGAGAACAGAGAGCTAAGTGAGCAAAGAGATGAGAGAGAGGGAGAGCATACAGAGAGAGAGAGAGAGACAGAGAGAGAGAGAGAGAGAGAGATGAGAGAGAGAGAGCGAGAGAGAGAGAGAGAGAGAGAGAGCCAAATGTTGAACAGGATCGTACAGGCCTGGGAGGGGAAGAGAGGGAGATAGGTGGATGAGGAGAGAGAGAGAGAGAGAGAGAGAGAGAGAGACCCGAGGGCTCTTGGGTTTAGGAGGGGGAAAATGCGACACTTAGTCACAGCGGGGGTGTGGAGCTCTCGAGAGCTGTGAGGGGCACGGCTCTTGTGAGATGTAAGGGGGACATCGAGGCAAGCGAGCGAGAGCAGAGCGAGGAGATGAAATTACGAAAGTTATGACGAAAACAAAGCGACAGCAGCTTTGGTGCCTGACCCCTATCGGGTCGCACCACAGGCCTCGTGTGGCTCACCACATCGCATGGTGAGCCACGCGAGACACATGTGAAATCGCTTGAGTGAAAGTCGAGCATAAGGAGATGTACGTCTCGCAAGGGAAACAACATAGGAGACAAGTCTAAGACTAAACTAGGCCTCCTAAGACAAGTAGCACGAAATGTTTGCTACTTTAACATGATAGTGCAAGCAAGGGTGGATGCCCGAAGCAGAAATCTTGAGCACCACACCACAATCACCTAAAGACCACTAGAGGTATCCGGCAGAACCACTACGTGAAGCCTCTGGACGGACACTAGCGAAATGGAGCCTGCCGCTACGGAGATGGCGACACAAGACGCCGACGGGGGTACCCCACCTTGAGAACCCCTCCCAAAGCACACGGCTGAGGCATGCAGTAGAAGGACCCCGCCATGAGAACCCATCCAGGAGAACCCCTCCAGGAGCATCCATCCAAAAGTACCCCTCCCGGAGCACCCATCCCGAAGCACCCATCCAGAAGCACCCCTCCAGGAGCACCCATCCAGGAGCAGCCATCCAGAAGGACCGATCCAGAAGCACCCATCTAGGAGTACCCCTCCAAGTGCACCCATCCAAAAGCACCCCTCCAGGAGCACCCATACAGAAGCACCCAGCCAAAAGTACCCAACCAGCGGCACCTGACTGGAGCAGCCTGCCCGGAGCGCCAAACCGCCAAGAACAGTGCCACACCATCAAGTGCCTACACACCAACGCCCAGAGGCACACGATGACAAAGGCACAAAAAGGGTACAAAGGGGGGGGGGGCAGACGGGAGAGACGGTACAAGGGAATGGACAGAGAAGGATGGGGGGCACCTGGCCGACGGCAAGGGGTAGCGAGTGCGGAAGCACCTGCAAGGGGCAGACACACGGAGGGAGGAAGCCCATAGCACGGGAACGAACACAGATGCAGCATGCAAATGGTTATTTAGCAGAGGACCAAACGATGTAGGAAAGAGCAATGGGGAAGAAGAGAAGGGTATCAGTCTAATGGGGGAAGGGTACAAAGACCGACAGCAGCAATACTCGAAGTAAAGGCAGGCTGGTGGAGAGCCTTCGTGAGAAAGTCTGCGAGCCAGAGCTCAACAGAGATGAATCGGAGAGAGACATTGTCTGCCACGACAATTTCGTGCACGTAGTGGTGCTCTACATTGATGTGATTTGTGTGGTGATGAAGAGCACCGACATTCCTGACAATGGCCAACCCACTCTCATTGTCTCTAAACCGGGTGCGGTATGCTAGCAATAACTAGATGGTGTAGGCACCAACCGGCGGCACCGGCGACCAAGGGGAGGCCGGTACACACCTTCCCAGGGTTGTGGAAGCGTAGGGTCTTCTTGGGGGAGTACGGGAACACGTGTGGCACAATGGGAGTGACTTATACTTGTTATTCAAGTATCGACATACAAGACTATATGTAGAAGATGACACATCCTAGGTGGCCCAAGGTTGCCGAGCCGTACATGGCTCCATATGGGCCTGGGATAATCGTTCCTCAGAATCATGTAAGTTATCTTCCTAGCTTTCCAACGCACCAAGAATTACATCATTCCGTGGAGGAACGACCAAGATATGGCCGTTTCCGTTAACCACGGCAATCTGCCGCCGGCAGCACCTCTAGCGGCGGTGACGGCCGCCCGAAGCGCCCTTTCTGGCAATAACACATCGGGGCGCCATTCCAAAGCACCCTTGGCCATCAATGATCCTTGATTCATTGACTATCCGGGCCCCAAGGTGCGCTTCGGCCTTGTTGGGTCTTCCGAGGGTCGAGCCTTGATCCTTGGGGATGAATTCCCCTCACCTGTTTTCCCCTCGGCCGGTCCAACCTTTGGCCGGCGTAACTTCCTCAATTCTTGATGGATCGACCCTGTTCTTGGGTCTATCTCGCACAGTTTTCCCTGTAGATTCCAAATCCTTAGTCAAATTGTGCATTCAAAGAAGCCCTAAGGCGTGATCAGTGCCATTGGCATTGTCCGGCTTACACTACCCCCTCCTTTAGGAGCCAGCCGTCCTGGTTCGCTCTTGGTACTCCCAGAGGATGGCATTCACCCTGCCAACATTGAAATTGCGGGCAGGCTCCCATGAGTTGTGGGATGCATCATAGCCCCTCCACTTGACCAGGTACTCCCATCCACGGCGACGAGGATGGTGGTCAAGGATGGCCTCCACCTCAAAGTCTTGCTCGCCCTCGATCACCACATGAGGGGGAGGCTAACAACTGCGGCCAGGAAAATACTCGGCCGGAACATGATAGAGCTTGAGCTTGGAGACATGGAACACATCGTAGACTGGCATGGAAGATGGAAGAGTCAACCGCACCACCTCGGATGTCTGCATTTTGAGCACCTAGATTGGACCAGGCCACCGGGGTTTTAACTTGTCCAACCGGACCCCGCGAAGCTTGACGTGTGTGCCGTTGAGAAGCACGCGATCACCAACCTTGAGCGTTGCATCTACGCATCGGCGGTCCGCTTGTACATTCTGCTACACTTGCACTTTTGCCAATGCATGCCGCGTTGCTGTCCAAATCTGCGTGAAGTCACCTGCGGTAGACTCCACCATGGGCAGGTAGCTTGCGGTGTGCAAACTGAGGGGTGTTGCGGGTACCATCCCGTTCACCACCTCAAATGGCACTTTGCCGGTGGAGGCAGACGTGGTGGAGTTGTATGCCAGTTCAAGGACCGGTAACCGTTGGTCTCACGCCGTCTCGTTCAGATCATCAACTGTACCAAGGAGCTGCTCAAGTGTTTGGTTCTTCACCTCCGTTTGCCCGTCAGTTTGGGGATGAAAACTGGTCAACAGCTGCACCTTGTTGCCGTACCGCTCCATGAGTTCTCGCCAGAACTTGCTCGTGAAGCGCAGGTCACAGTCACTCACGATGGACCGAGGCACGCCATGGAGACACACCACGTGCTCGAGGAATAGCCAATCCGTGTCTTCCGCGCTCACCGTATCACACGTCGAGATGAAGTATGACATCTTGCTGAAACGATCCACCATCACCAACATCGCTTTGTGGCCTGCCGCTGTCGTGGGGAAACCCGTGATAAATTCCATAGAGATGTCTTGCCACAGCTACTCGAGGATAGGCAAGGGCTGGAGGAGACCTGGGGTCTTCGTCCTTTGCGCCTTGTGGCATTTGCACACGTCACAACTCCGGCAGAATTCAGCCACCTCCAACAACATGGTGGGCCACCAAAAGAAGCGAGGTACCGTCTTCAATGTCTTGTCAGTGGAGAAGTGACCGCTCGGGCCATTGTCATGGCACTTCTCCAAAATCAGCTGCCAAAGCGCGGGCACCGTGGGAACCACCACCTGCTGCATGCCGCGCCGTCGCCAATACGGCACCTCGAAGAAAAATCTCCGAGCGTCGTACTCCCCATACGCCTCGTATTCCTCTGTGAAGAGCTTCAAAACAAAGGCATCCTCATGGATGGTGAGATACGTGACCCGCATCATCAGGTCTGGTCACCGTAAGAGTGCATTGGCTGGGTTCATGAGACCCGGCCGGTACACGATCTCGTAGTCAAAGTGCGACTCGAGGTACTCCACCCAACGCGCTTGCCGCCGACTCAGGTTTGGCTGCGTCTTGAAGTATTTCAACGCATGGTGGTTGGTGTAGACCGTGTATTTTTGTGCCTCGAGGTAGCATTGCCAGCTCTTGAAGGATGCGACCATGGCGAGCATCTCCTTGTCATGGGTGGCGTAGTTCAACTATGCCTCACGCAACTTGCACGAGTAGTAGGCGACCGGCTGCGACCCGTTGCCAAAGTCCTGCAACAGGATCCCACCAATGGCCAGGTCCGATGCATCCATCACCATTTCAAACTCACAGCCGCTGTCGGCCAAGTGCAAGGCAGGCGCGGAGATCAGAGCCCTTTTGAGATTCTCAAAGGATTCTTGTTTGGTAACTCCCCAACTCCACTTGCGATCCTTACGAGTGAGATTGGAGAGTGGCGCTGACACTCCCACGTAGCCAAGGATGAACCTGCGGTATTAGTTAAAAAAACCAAGGAACACTTGCAAATCATGTACATTACACAACATCGGCCACTCTTGCACGATCGACACCTTGTGCGGGTCCATGGAAATCTGTCCCCGCTAATGATGTGTCCAAGGAATTCAACCTTATCCACGGCAAACTCACACTTGGAGGGTTTTGCAGCAAAAAATTCTCCTTCCTCAAAATTGCGAGGACCTTCTTCACATGCTCTGCCGTCCTGCTATACACCAAGATGTCGTCAAGGTACACCACCACAAAGTCATCCATGTACGGCCTGAAGATGTTGTTCATCGCCGCCATGAAGGTGGCCGGCACATTGGTCAACCCGAAACGCATCACGAGGAACTTGTAGTGACCGTACCGGGTATGGAAGGCCGTCTTTTCCAACGAGTTGTTTCCACGTCATCTGCTGCAATGCGGATCTGGTGGTAGCCGGAACGGAGGTCAATCTTTGTGAAGAAGCAAGCCACACGGAGCTTGTCAAATAGCTCCTCGGCTCATGGAAGCGGGTACCGGTTCTTGATGGTCAACTCGTTCAACGCCCGGTAGTCCACGCACATGTGCATCTCTCCTGTCGTTTTCTGCACAAGTAAGACAGGAGTAGTGTAAGGAGACGAAGAAGGGCGGATGAAGCCCTGCTCCATCATCTCGGTCAGCTGCTTCTTGCGCTCCTGCAACTGCACATCGCTCATGCGGTATGTTGCACGCACAGGCGGGCACGCTCCAGGTTTGAGGTTGATGCAATGGTCCACGTCCCGCTTCGGTGGCAGACCCACCGGGAGGGTGTCCGGGAACATGTCCTCGAACTCCATACACACCTTCCAAAGTCCCTTGGGCACCGCGGCAAACTTGCCTTGGACCCCGCACTGCTCACGAGTCACCCCATGCGCCACACCAGGCGCCACGTCCTCAGGTTCGTCGAAATCATCCTCCATGTCTCGCACGAACGCCAAAAAACTGCTCCCTTTTTCGAATCGTGCGCTTGAGGTGCACCAAGTTTAGCATCAATGGCACCGATTCCTCGTTGCGAGGCATCGACTGCTACAACGCTTCCTCCCCGCAAGTCTCCTCCTCCACGGCCTCTTCCATGGACCACGTAGGCAGGGGATACTCCTTGTCTCCGAGCTTGACTGAGACGGTGCGCACCTCCCAATTGACGATGGGGTTGTACTTGTGGAGGAAGTCACGACCGAGGATGACATTGTAATCCTTCATCGGACACACCTGATTAACGGTCATCATGCGAAGCTTCCCCACGCGAATGGAGAGGGGATGGATCAGGTAGCCCACTTCAATCGTGCCTTCCACTTGGTCAACGGTCTGCTTCTTGCTCGTGAGCATAAGGCCCCACTTCCAAGCACTCTCCATGCTCACAAAAATGTGGCTTGCGCCATAATTCAGCAGGCTCCCCACCTTCCCCTTGATGCCTTTCACTTGCGAATCCAAGAGAAGTGCGGGCTGCTCCACCTCATACCCTGTACTCCATGCCTTGACCTCGGAAACCCCCTTAATTGGCGCAAGGCATTCGGGTGGTCAACTGGCGGTTTGGGCTCAGAGGAGCCAGGATTAATGCCATCTGCTCCCGGTTCTCCTCGTTTCCCGACTCCTTTCTTGCTTTCTCTGCTTCCTTCATGGCTTGCTTCCCCTTCCCTTGTCGCTTACCCTTGTCGTCGCCCTTCTTTGGACTCCAACAATCACGCACAATGTGGCCAGGCTTGCCATAGTTGTAGCACTTGCACTTTTGGAACGCTCCGACCTCCATGGGTGTGTTGTCACTCTCGGCCCAATTGCCGTAACCACCACTAAAGAGTTGTGTCTATTAGCATGAGCCTGTTGCACGCGCGAGTCGTGCTGCTACGATCATTGCCATCAGGTTGTCGTTGAGGTCGTGCATCATTGTCACAGTGCGGGCGTCGTTCTTAAGGCCGTTGCTGTAGTGGAAGCACAATTCATGGGAGTCGAAGGCACGGTTGGCAACGATCTCACAAAACCAAACACGTCACCCACGGTGAAGAGCGTGATGAAAGACTCCATGAACTCCTTCCACGAGGTCGGCCATTTTAGGATAGGGTTGCCAGTACTGTAGGTTGCAGCTTATGGGGTTGAGATTGCAGTCGCGATCGCAATGCCGACGACCATTACTGCTCCACTGACGTGTGAATTGGACCGCATCACATCGGCCCACCAATCCAACGATGCCCCTCTTAACAAGGTTACGGCATAGTCGCGACATGCCTCGTACCTTGAGGCATCCATGCCGATGGCGTTGAAGTACAATTCTAGTCTAAGAATCCAAGCGTGCGGAGCTGGCCCATCCTTCGTTGATGGATTGAACGGCTCCAACTTGGGCAGGCTTGGGATGCCTACCGCAGGTCTGTTTGCGGTGGCAACTTCCACTGGTGTTGTCACGGGACTCTTCGCGAGCTCTTGATTGAGGTATGCATTTTGCTTCTCAAACAGGTTCATCTTGGTCTCCATGTCCACGAGCAACTTCTACAATGCTGCGGATGATGTTAATTTGCCTTGCGCGACAAACTCCATGGCCAACCAAAACATGTCAATTGAATTCATCTCTGCGTCCGGTACAACTTCTTCCTCAGCAGGTCCTCCGGTTATTGCCTTGTCATCGGAGTGCGTGGTTGGCCTTGGGCACGGATCTGAAAAGGAGACGAGATGTGTGCTGGTCTACGCTGACCAGGAGAGGTTGCTACATAGATGATTGTGCCCCTGAGCCAAGAGGTATGGTTAATCAGGGCCATTTCATACACTGTTTTTTGTGTGTGCCTTCAGTGTGTTCTCTTACAAGGGAGTACCTTACACCAATCCTTACACTCTTTTCATAGTGTATGAGAACAGTGTAATTTTGTCCTATATGGCTAAAAAAAATCTCTTCTTAGGATGGACTCCAGTGCGTGGGGTTAGTGCATATTGCAAGTGTGCCCACGCACCATAAAAAAAAAACACTAAGAGTGCCCTCAGTTGCCTCCTTTGTCTCATATGTCAAAGCAAACCTTGCCTTTTGTCTAATATGGCCGAACAGCATTCTCCTTAGGAAGGACCTTAGTGCGTGGGACTAGTGTATATGGCAAGTGCGCTCAGTCGCCATGTAAAAGAACACTAAGAGCGCACTCAGTGTGCTCATTTGTCTCATATGTCCTAGCATATCTATGATTTTGTCTTAGGCCAAAGGTTTCTCTTTTAGGGAAGGACCTCAGTGCGTGGGCGTAATGCATGTGGCGAGTGCGCTAGGTCTTAATTCAAAAATACTCAAAGAGTGCACTCAGTGTGCTACTTTGTCTTATGTGTCCAACAAAATCCGGGATCTTTGTCTTATATGTGCAAATAATTCTCCATTGAGGAGGATTTTGGTGCGTGGAGCTAGTGCATCATATTTCACATTTTGGGGGTCCATATTTATGAAATGATACATTTCAATATTTAGTAGTTCTTATCATGTAATGGAATGTTTGAAAGAATATAATTTATCCTACTTTGGAAACACATTTTTGTTACAAAGTTTTCTCCATGTGTCTCATAAGAATGTGCTCATAATGTAAATTTGGGGAAAATAATTCCGTGTTTGAAGAGTTCTTCCTTTGAACATTGTTTCTACGTAGCTTCAATGTTTTTTCTCTTTAGTCGAAGTGGAAAATGTCAGGGTCATCTTGGGGACGTTGAAATGGATGTAAAAGACGATCCATAGTACATCGAGAAATAGAAGGCTCTTATCGCCTACAAATTCCTTTCTCGCTCTTGCTATCTACATCGTCCGCTTGTATAATCGATGTGCAACTGTCGTTGGATTGTTGCTCGATTTATCAGTCCACGTCACAATAGATGGCCAATGACTTGCAGAAATCCGTACATAAAAATGGTTCGCCTGTTTCTTCGCTCCAGTTCTCGCCAGATGGTCTAGATGGGCCCCCAGTGTACGGGGGTGGTGTATGTGGCGAATGCACTCAAAAAGAGTGTGGAAGTACATTTATCACGCACTCGGTGTGCGACCAAAATGCATGAATGAATGGGTAACATTTCTGGGTTGACACAGAAAACCTAACTTGTTTGCGATGAAAGATCGCAAAAGTGAAGTCAGCAACCTGAATGACGTGAAGTCTGAAACTGTGACTGCCTAGTGTGAGGGGGTCCTGAGTCGTCGACGGCCACATCGTAGTCCCTGATGCAATAACAAAAAACTGGGGCGTGTTTGGCTCAAATTTATGTTGACTGAACTTTTTGAGTGTGAAGGATGATGGAAAGAGAGAGTTGGTTAGCATAAGTGAATTCAACAACCCTTGAGAAATGTTCGGATTTCTTGAGAGCACCGCTCTTCTTTGGCAGCTGGAAATTACACATGGAATGACGATTAATGTATGAGAATGAGTTTGACGTTCGATTTACCGTACGTCGAGCAATATCGGCCATTTGAAGATGAACCATAAACTTCTTGAGGTACATCATCCGTCGCATTTCTATTTGAAATGTACGATTTTTCTCACCTTAATTCTTATCAAATTTCATAAATGAAACGATTTCCGTCAGAGGAAGCAGATACTCAATAACTTTGTACAAAATAATGGTAGCAACACGTTACATACGTATATCACAATTTTCCGTTAGCGGATCAAGCCCTTCTTAAATTAGAAGTTTTTGGTTCCAAACGCCACATTATCTAAGTTTACGCCATTTTGGATTCAATCTGGCATCGCAAATAGCCACGGTTTGCTTCTTGAACACTTACTTTTCATCTCATTTGTTAATTATCTTCAAATTGATTGTTCGCACATTGAGTGTCTGATAAGTGCACTTCATCACGCATTCCACGTGCACTCGCCATATGCACTACCCCCGTACACTGGAGGGTCCTACTAGATCACCCTCCGAGAATTCGAGCGACGTATCTGGCGTGGTACGTCGCACCACGTAACTATAACGTGGATAGATATGATAGACAGTTCGACGTGAGTAGACGGCCGTCGAGTCAAACTTTTCAACCTTCTCGGTGCGACTGGGCGATTCCGATAGCTAGTTCATGAAATTTTGTTCGAAATTCAGATATATGAAGTAATTCGATTATATCATCGATGGAAGCCTTCAGGACAGACATAGGTCCGGAAGATAATTCTAGCTGTCAAATACTACTTATACCATAGAAAAGAATTGTTCAAGATAGAATGAGTTTCCATGTGATTTTCAAATACTTCATTTCACTTCTCCTTGGACATAACTCCCAAAAACATATGATAGGCCAAACATTTACAAAAACCAATAAAATGAGAAACATGTGGATAGACTTGTAACTTGATTCCATTTGAAAACTAAGAAACGTTCCACACTGATTTTTCTTCATGTTTTTATCCTTATTATGTGAGTACAAATTCTATATAAACTATGAAAACACAAGAGCATCATACTCCATAAATATCAACCATGAAGAAGACAAGATTGCAACTTTGAAAAAAATATTGGAGCTATTCCTTTCAGCGAGAGTATGTTACTTCTAAGACATTACTGCACCTATTTAAATATTACTATGTTCTTTTTAGAGGGAAATGTTTCCAAATACAATGAGTTGAATGCACCAAATGATGTTCAAATAAGATAAAGCTCTGATCATGTAGGACAAAGGAATATTGTGCTGAAATGTGTAAACTTACACATGAC
>SZWC01004732.1:84396-97000 GCA_023375785.1 Penium margaritaceum | reverse complement strand
GCAAGGGACTGCTTCACATCGTCCAAAAGAGACTTGGAGTCAGATGCAATGAGCAGGTCATCGATATAGAGCAAGATGATGACCTGGGTTGCCTCTTGAGTGCGCCCATAGATTGCATGGTCAGCTTCACTGCGCACAAAGCCAAGGTCAGCCAGCTGCTCATCCATCTTGTGGTACCATGCTCGCGGGGCTTGCTTCAGGCCGTAGAGGGCCTTCACAAGCTTGCACACCAAACCCTCCTTCCCTTCCACGACATACCCCTCCAGCTGCTCCATGTACACATCCTCCATAAGGTCACCATTCAGAAATGCACACGTCACATCCATTTGGTGCACCTCCCAGTCCATAGCAGCAGCAAGAGCGAGGATTGCTCGGATGGATGGGAACTTTGCAACAGGTGCAAATGTCTCATTGTAATCCACACCCTCAGTCTTCACATACCCCTTTGCAACCAGCCGTGCTTTGTACCTGAGAACCTTACCATCGGCACCACGCTTGCGCCTGAAGATCCACCGGCATCCAATCACCCGGCTGCCGCGTGGAACCTCCTCGAGTGTCCAGGTGCCGTTCTTCATGAGCGCACCATACTCCTCATCTACTACGCCACACCAATCTGCCGGCTAGGCGCTGTGCATGGCTTCAGCGAATGTGGCTGGTCATCGGTTACTGTGAGGAAGAGAAGCTCGAGGTCAGATGACTCTGTTGGTGGTGGAATGGTGCACAAGTTCACCAGCTCCTCCAGTGGCCTCTGTTTGTTTGCGAGGCACTCGGATCACGTCACCGGCTCCCCACTATCCTTTGCACCTTTGTTGAGGCGTGCGGGCCGTCGTGGAAGCTGCTATGCGTTGCTTTGCTGCTCCTCCTCATCGGATTCCGCTGCCGGCTCCTTCTCCTTCTCAGCTCCCTCCACCTCCTTGTCGTTGCCGCTGTCACCGCCATCTTCTACACCACCCTCTTGTGCTACCGGTACTTCTCCCACTTCTGGTACAAGTGCGGGAGCAAGTGGAACTGCCGACATAGGGCTCCAAGTCCAGCCCTTCACTTCCTCTTGGAAGACCACGTCACGGCTGCGGAGGAGAAAGAGGTGATGACACAGCGATGGTAGGAAGCTGGCAAGAGGTGGGAGAAGAGGAAGGTGGAGGTGGGATGTAGGAAGAAGGAGGAGGCATGTGGGAGGCCCGGGATGGAGAGGGAGGGGATGACTCATGGACCGGTGATGGGAGAGAGGTCGGGGAACAATCGACCGGAGTAGGAGGTGAGGCAGGGGACAAGGAGGGGGCTGGAGGGACGGTGGGGAGATGGACAGAGGCGCAAGTAAGAGCACAAGCGATGCGAGATCGGGTGAGGGAGGAGGAGTGTCCAAGAAGGAACAAAGAAACGAGGACACAGAGGCGGGAGAGGTAGGGGAAGGTTCGCGGGGAGAGGGTAGAGGGGGTAGAGGAAGAATGGGAGTACGAGCCCAGGTAGCATTCGTGTGCATCCACGAGCGGCGGCGAGAGGGGAGACCGAGAAGGGATTCCCGGCTGGGAAGAGGTGGTTGGGGGAAAACCGCTCAAGGAGGAGATGGAGAAGGGGGGGAGGGGGTGGTGAGGGGAACCGAGAGGGAGAAGGAGGAAGGGGAGGAAGATTCTCTCAAGAGAGGACATCAACAAGAGGAAGAAGGGCCGAGGCATGAGTAGAGGATGTGGCAAGAGGGGAAAGTGGAGAGGGCGAGGACGGAGGGGACGACGATAGCTACGAGGACAGGATCACTCACGAGATCGATAAGGGAGGACATCCGGAGAGGGATGTCCTTTGGGTTATACTGAATAGAAAGGAGGATATGATCTGTGCAACGAGTGGGGGAAGAAGCACGGAGGGAGCCTGGTGCCAAGGTCGCGGTCAGAGTACGGGGAACCTGGGGAGGGGAGGGGGGGAAGCCGGGAGGGGAGGCTGGAGATGGCATAGTGGACGGTAAGAGGGGAGGGAGGGGAGAGACAGATGGCAGACCGCCTCGGCGGTGAGAGGGGGGCAAAGGAGGAGGAGGAGGAGAGGGAGGTGAGGGANGATCTGTGCAACGAGTGGGGGAAGAAGCACGGAGGGAGCCTGGTGCCAAGGTCGCGGTCAGAGTACGGGGAACCTGGGGAGGGGAGGGGGGGAAGCCGGGAGGGGAGGCTGGAGATGGCATAGTGGACGGTAAGAGGGGAGGGAGGGGAGAGACAGATGGCAGACCGCCTCGGCGGTGAGAGGGGGGCAAAGGAGGAGGAGGAGGAGAGGGAGGTGAGGGAGAAGGAGGAGGCAGAGAGGGGGGAGGTGGGACGGGAGGTAAGGCAGAGGATGAAGGACCAGGGGGGAGAGGAGGGGAGACAGACACGGGAGGGGACCCACCCGTGGGGGCAGAGACGAGCATGGGAGGAGGAGAAGGAGCTGCAAGATGGGGCAGCAGGGTACATGAAGAGGACTGGAAGGGATTGGGAATGGGTGGGAGGGGATGAGAGGTCGGCAGTAGGATGAATGATTGTGTCACAGAGGGAGTTGCAAGGACGGAGGTGAATGGGTGCAAAGGAGGAGAGGGGAGAAGCACCAAGGGAGGCGAATAAGGGGAGGGAGCACCTTGACCACAAGACCATCAGAAGTGTAGGCCGTGGTAGAGGCCGGAGAAGGGAGACAATGATCTGCGCAGTAGGCGCCGTAAGTCACCTTCTAAAAGAAACAAGCGTGACAGGACTCGATGAGGCGGTAAGCGTCTGGGTCCCAGAAGTGGTGGACACGAGAGTGAGGGGCAACCCCAAGGGTGACACAGAGATGACCAGGCTGATGGAGCTTGCCAGACGGGGCCATGGTGCCCCACACCACAGCCTGACTAAGGTCCACACGCCGACCAAAGGAGAGCTGGAATGGCATGGTGTAGGGGGCAAGAGGGCCATGCAGGATCCGGTTCCAAACCCACGTGCGATAACGAGCCGCCTAACACCAAAAACTATGGCCTCGATCAAGGAAGCCAGCCTCAGCCATCATGGTGTGAATGCCCTCAACGAGCGTGCGGTTCCAGCGCTCAGGAAACCTATTATGTTATGGAGAATGGGGTGTAGAGAGCTCATGAACCATTCCTTCGCTCGAAGAAAGAAGACCCAAGTGAAGCGAGAGTAGTCATCGATCAAGCTGAGGACATACATGGCATGCTCAGCGAGAGACTCATCCTGGAGAGGACCAAGGATGTCAGCATGTACGAGCTCAATGGGAGCAGACACGCGAGAGGAGAAGGAGGAAAAATGTAGGCGGTGCATCTTACCAACCGCATAAAATGTGCAATTGGCAGTGCAAGGGCCCGAAACGACGGATCGGATAGGCCATTGGCGGGCAGGGTGCGGAGGAGAGAGGCCACAGCAAGCGAAGGAAGATGGCATCGATGACGATGAAGGAGGTGTGAGTGAGCCGAGCGTGAAAGAGCGATAAGAGCAACAGCATCAGCTGCAGGCGTAGACACAGAGTGCGGACCAAGAACCTGATACAGACCCTTCCCAGGGGTCGGCGACCACGGAGGACGACGCGACCACAGGCATGATCAATGATGGCAATGAGACCAAGGGTGTAGGTGGTGGAAAACCCACACACGTCGAGAGTCAGAACAGACAGAAGGGAAAATTCAAGAGCTAGGACGTAGAGGATGGAGGTCAAGGTGAGGGAGCCAGCCAAGGAGGTGAGGCAGATAGTGCCAACACCAAGAATGTGGAGGGGGGCACCGTCACCAGTGTAAACCAACGTGATCATAGAGACCAGGCTGAAGGTGATAAACAGCTCGCGAACGGGGTACATGTGATTGGTCGCGGTAGCGTTGACCACCCAAGACGTGTCCACACCACGCTTAGTGTCGGAGAGGAGACAATATGTAGTCGTGCGTTGGGAGAGGGGAGACGGACAAGGACTGGGTGAGGGAACGCAGGGAGAAATGGGACAAGAGGTAGGGACAGCGAGTAGATTGAACAACGGAGACGTAATAGCGGGCGGCGGGACGCCAAACACACCCTCAGCCAGGACGCGATGGATGAGAGCAATGATCGCATCCTCTGTAAGAGGAGGGGGACTACAGGTACGGGCGATGGACGAACATGTTGAATGGTTTTGCCCCTTGTTTAGTGTTGTAACACGGATCAAGATTGCTCTGCCCCTTGTGGAGGTATGAACCCTGAATCTGTTGCAGAGTGACTCAACTATGCTCTGTCTCATGTGAGATATGACCTATGAGTACACCATGTGGTGCGTGGTTACCTTCGCCATTTTGTTGATTTGGCCAAGTGAGAGGTCATGAGTTCGATCCTGGCCCCATGCACATCTTTTTTGTTATGGAAGCTTCCAAGAAAGAAAGTCCGTAGCTTCTTAGACGCCACATGGTTGGTTTGTCACCTTGACACTAGGATGCTTATGTGTCAAGCCCACAGTGCAAGTCTATTGGTGATGTGGCTGGTTCAGGCCACTTCCCAGGAATGTGCTTTTGAGTTCTAGGACTGGACAGACAGCTATAAAAGGACTTGTCTTGCATGCTGATCAATTAACCCTTGCTTGATGCTATCTTGTGTATAGTGAACTTGAGCTGTTCTTGAGATGTAATGCTCAGACATTAGTACTCTTGAAGGTGAAGTGTATGCCTAATAAAGTTTGGGGTGCATGACACATGTCAACAAAGGAAAAATGCCTAAAAACCTTTGTGAGCTCTTCGGTTCCGCAGCTTCTCTGCCATAGATGGTTCGCTCAGTAGCTAACAAATGGTTATGGGCCCACTCCTCTGGTTAGAGAATTTTCACGCACGCGACCGCTAGGTCAGAAGCAGTGAGAGCGCCTTCGCTCTCATCCAACTTCTCTGTTTGCAGATCAACATCAACAGGAGGGGAATGCAACACATCTGCACCTTTCCACCTTGGGAGCTGACATCAGCCTACATCAGCCTACATCTATTTGCAATGGCCAATGTGAACAGGAGAAGCAGTTGCCTCTTCTCACAAACAGCCTACAACAGCCTTAAACGTAGGTTCATCGGCATCAACAACAGGTGTAGCAGCTGTAGTAGTTGTAGTTGTAGGGATGGTAGGGACAGGGGAACCAGGGAATCATTCGTCCATCCTCAATTTTGATGGAGAGGAGTTTGCGCACTGGAAGTGGCAGCTTAAGATCATCATGGATGACGGAGATCTGCTAGGATATTTTGATGGAACTATCCCAAGACCAAAGGAAGAGGGTGCTGACCTTCTGGCATGGGTCAAGCTGAACAAGAAGGCTCTTGCCATTCTTGTGTCCTCCATACAACCCTCAGTCCTTTCACATGTTTCAGTCCTCCTCACTTGCCAACCGTCTCTTCATTCTACAAAACCTCATTAGCATGAGGCTTGGTGAAAGGGAGGATGTCTCTGCCTTCATGAAAAAGTTTAAGACACTCTTGCAACAAGCTACCGGCATGGGATGGAACCTGAAATCTGATATGCAAGCCATGATTTTTCTGATGGCGCTGCCAGAAAGTTGGGACCCCATGATAACGGTGATTGGAGGGTGGAATGAAGATCAAGTTTCCTACACCACCGTCTCTGAGTATGTGCAGAATGAAGCCATGCGTCATAGCAGAAGTGAAGCAAACATGGTTGCCTTTGCCTCACGGAGTAGCGGAACCTTCTCCAATACCTCCTCCTCTGGGTACGAGGGAAATAACAGCACTAGCAACAGTGAAAGGGGTGCAAAGCGCCAAGGAAACTGCTATAACTGTGGCAAGGTTGGACACTGGGCTCGAGAGTGTCGTGCACCAAAGAGAGAGGGAGGAGACGGGGATGAATGGTGAGGGAGAAATGGTTGGAAGGATCCCACAAGCTTGATGGCTGAGTGTTCCTCCAACAAAGGGAGGGCGATACTCAGGCCAGGAGCCTACGCCCTTGACTCGGTCACAAACGAATACACCACTTACGAGAAGAGAGACTTCATCTCTCTTGCTCCATGCAACAAGAACTTCAGATTCGCCAACAGCAAGGTTGAAGCAGCTGAGGGGATTGGTGACAAGCTGGTCACAGTGCGTGTCAACAGTGGAGATTCCGACCTCAAGCTAGAGGGGGTGGTCTACCTGCCCTCCTTCACAGCCAACCTGCTCTCTGTCTCTAAGAGAACTGACCATGGCATGACAGTGGTCTTTACAGAGAAGGAAGCGGTGATAGTCCCTACCAAGGACATCAACATCTCCTACTCTCCCAAGAAGGTTGTTGCACAGGTTCCTCGCGTTGATGGACTCTACATCTTGTAGACCAAAATAACAACAGCAACGGTTGAATCTTCGGTCGAGAGTGATGATGAGGAGAGCAATGATATAGAATCAGATGAGGAAGGACATGTTGGAGGAGCGGAAGCACTGGCAGCAGATGATTTGGCAATAAAACTGTAAGCAAATGCAACCACCGGAGCTCTTCATTCTAGCCTGTGCACATCCTCCGAGAACTTGTGGCACAGATGCTTTGGGCACGTGGCTCATCCCACATTGGAGCTCATGGGAAAGAAGGAGCTAGTGCGTGGGATGGAGCTAGGTGATGAGGCAGAGGGAGCTCGGATCATGTGTGAGCCATGCGTTCAAGGCAAGGCGAAAAGGAAACCCTTCAAGTGCAATGGCACGTGTGCTCTCGCACCTCTTGATCTCATCCACTCTGACGTGTGTAGTTTCTTTTGCATACTCTCAAATAGAGTCAGCAGATATTTTCTCACATGCATCGACAGCCGCAAAGTCTGGATCTACTTTCTCAAAAATAAAAGTGAGGTGAAGGAGAATCTACACGCCTTTGTTTCTATGGTTGAGGGACAGAGTGGGAAGAAGGTAAAGGTATTCAGGACAGATAATGGGGGAGAGTACGAAGCCTGCAAGGAGTGGCTCAAGTTGCAGGGCATTGAACACCAGAAAACTACTCCCTACTCACCTCAAAGCAACGGTATAGCAGAGAGGATGAACCAGACCCTCCTGGGGATGACAAGATGCATGCTCTTTGATGCCAAGCTGCCTCCTAGGTTTTGGGCAGAAGCAACACGTACGGCTACCTACCTTGTGAACCTCACACCTGCAACAGCTTTGCGAAGGAGAGGTAAGAAGAAACAGACACATCAGCTGAAGACGCCTCAAGAAGCATGGTCAGGAAGGAAGCCGGACGCCTCCCATCTCAAGGTGTTCGGTTGCACTTGCTTTGCCAAGGTCCAGGCCGGTGAGGGCCCTGGAAAGCTCGATGCAAGAGCACAAAAGGGTATTTTCATCGGTTATGACACCGCCCACAAAGCTTATCGACTATGGGACCAAGGAGCCAAGAAGGTCATCTGTAGCAAAGATGTGGATTTCCACAAAATGTCTTTGAGTAAGGGAGAGCTTCTCAAACTTGAGAACACTCCAAAACAGGGAGTGGCTCACTCTCCTTGAGGAGGGAGACGAAGCACCAGCACAATGGCATAGGATGGGTGCTGCAACAGGGAGAGGAGATGTTGAAGATGACTAGTAGGAATCAGACTCTGATTATGACGTATTCGATCCCCCGGAACATGAGCAGGATGCCTTTCCCATCATCAACAATGAACCAGACCTCGAGCCTCCACATCAACCAGCCAGCACGTTCAAGGAGCAGTTCATGCCTCAAAGTACCTCGACAACATTACGACATAGATAGGGGTGAATGGAAAGGCTTCAACTATTCATTCTTGGTTCAAGAGGAGCCAAATTCTGTCGCAGAGGCACTCACTCGGCCTGACAAAGCGGAGTGGGATGAAGCAATTCGTAGTGAACTCAGCTCCATCGAGGAGAATGGGACATGGGTTTCGGTGGACAGACCTGCCGGGGCTCACTTTGTGGGGTCCAAGCGGGTGCTGAAAGTGAAAAGGAAACAGGATGGCAAGATAGACAAGTACAAGGCACGGGTGATAGCAAAGGGGTTCTCCCAACGGCCTGGCACAGAGTACGATGAGACCTTTCCTCCACTTGTAACGTTTGCCTCCATCCGGTCAATGCTCGTCATTCCTGCTACGGAGAACATGGAGGTCCACCAGATGGATGTCAAGATAGCCTTCCTTTACGGCAAACTTGACAAGGAGGTACGGGTGGAGATCCTGGAGGTGGTTGATGCTCCCCAGGGCAAGGTGTGCAAATTGGTGAAGGCGCTCTATGGGCTAAAATAAACGCCAAGACTTTGGTACCAGGAGATGGACATGTTCATGGCCAAGGAGTCCTTCATGCACTACGACAATAACCCTAGCATGTACGTGCATGAGAGTGACAAAGGGACTATGTTTTTTGCCTTGTACATTGATGACCTGATTCTATGCTCTTCTTCAACGCAGCTTCTAGACAATCTCAAGTGGCAGCAGTGTAGCAGATTCGAGATGGACATGGGTCTTCTTGACTTCTATCTTGGAATATCCATCAAGCGCGACAGAGCATCAGGTACCATCAGCCTAAACCAGACAAAATACATCGACTCAATCCTCAAATGATAAGACATGGCATATTGCAAGCCTGCCAGCACAGACATGAGCTCGGAGTGCAAAATCTCGACCTCCATGTCCCCATCCAACGAAGCAGAGAAAACTGACATGCTGGGCATCCCATATCAGCCTGCAGTGGGCAGTCTGATGTATGTCATGGTCACCACCAGACCAGATATAGCCCATGCTGTTGGCCAGGTGAGCCGGTTTGTGACCAATCCCGGTCCACTTCACTGGCAGGTTGTGAAGTGCATCATGCACTACCTTCAGGGAACGCGGCACATGGGGCTCCAGTTTGGAGACATCGCTGGATTCGCGTCACTCCATCTCATGTGCTACACGGATGTTGATTGGTGAGGGAATATCGATGACAAAAAATCTACCTCTGGCTTTGTGTGTATGTTGAATGGAGGTACAGTCAGTTGGGCAAGTCGCCAACAGGAATGTGTCTCTCTGTCAATAGCTGAAGCTGAGTACATCACCTTAACTGAGGTGTGTAAAGAGATGCGGTGGCTACGAAGCTTGCTATCTCAGATTAAGGCACCACAGGCAACAGTGATGGTCATCGAGATTGACAACATGAGTGCCATTGACATGTCCAAGAATCCCGTCATGTCCAGGCGTACAAAGCACATTGAGATCCGCTACCATTATGCTCGAGACTTGGTCTACAAACAGACAGTGGAGCTCGAGTATGTCGGTACCAAGCTGAACCAGGCTGACATGCTTACAAAGCCACTGGACAAGGATCTTCGACAGGCGGGCAGGCAAGGTATCCACATGGTCAATGCAAGTGATGAAAATTGATGATGGTCACTGACGCAAGGTGCAAGGGAGAGATTTGTTGAATGTTTTTGCCCCTTGTTCAGTGTTATAGGACGGATGCGGAATGCTCTGCCCCTTGTGGAGGTATGATCCTTGAATCCGTTGTAGAGTGACTCAACTATGCTCTGTCTCATGTGAGATATGACCTGTGAGTACACCATGTAGGTGAGAGGTTACCTTGGCCATTTTGTTTATTTGGCCAAGTGAGAGGTCATGAGTTCGATCCTGGCCCCATGCACATCTTGTTTGCTATGGAAGATTCCAAGAAAGAAAGTCCGTAGCTTCTTGGATGCTACATGGTTGGTCTGTCAGCTTGACACTAGGATGCTTAGGTGTCAAGCCCATAGTGCAAGTCTATTACTGATGTGGCTGGTTCCGGCCACTTCCTAGGAATGTGCTGTTGAGTTCTAGGACTGGACAGACAGCTATAAAAGGACTTGTCTTGCATGCTGATCAATTAACCCTTGCTTGATGCTCTCTTGTGTATTGACGACTTGAGCTCTTCTTGATATGTTATGCTAAGGCGTTAGTACTCTTGAAGGTGAAGTGTATGCCTGATTAAATTTGGGGTGCATGACACATGTCAACAAAGGAAGAAGGCCTAAAACCCTTAGTGATCTCTTTGGTTTCGCGGCTTCTCTGCCAGAGGTGGTTAGCTCAGTAGCTAACAGAACGGGTGTCCGGGATCGTATGTATATTGCACGTGGTGGAGGACCACCAGGTGCAATATACGTACGACCACGAAGGAGTGCACGCTGATGCGCAATACACTCTGAAAGATCAAGGACTGGAGAAAGTGGACACGCATCGTGACGATGACCCACAACCTCGCAGTTTGAACACGTGGGGAGACGAGCACTGCCACCACCACTAGCTCCGCCAGGCGGAGCACGTATAGCAAAGGCATGAGCATCCGGAGGTGGGCGGAGGCCGGGCAGGGCATCGGACAAAACGAACTCAGCTCAAGGGACCGCAGGCTGGGAGACCGCCTAGAAGGAGCGGAGCCCATCCAGTACTACTAGCTAGACTAACCTAGGATTTTGTTACGCGACCTGGAGGGTGAGGGCTAGGGGAATGGAAGTGAGAGCGCCAGAGAAGGCAGGTCTGAGACCAGCGACGACAGATATGACAAAAGCCTGATCCGTCAAAGAGGTGCCTGTAGTGGGAAGCTCGCTCTGCAAGAGCTCCGCGCGGCCCAGGTAGGCACCCAAGGACTCGTCAGGACAGCGACAGAGAGCACAAACATCAGTGAGGAGAGAGGTAGCGGAGCGGAAGGATTCAGAAGAGTAAAGAGCCAAAAGGGTAGTCCATGCTTCACGAGGGCAAGCGGGGAGGGTGACAGACGGTGCAAACCGATCGAGCTGGCAAAGAGTGTCAGAAAGGGTAGTGGAATAGAGGAGGTGGAAGGCAAGAGCACTGCAATCAGGGTGAGCGAGGGGAAGGGAGGGAGAGGGGTCATAGTGCTCCCAATGGACGTGCATGTGGGTCCATGACATGAAGCGGGGGGACCAATCGGAGAACAAGGTGCCCGGGATGTGCCCAAGAGTAGGAGTCAAGGGTAGCGGTGTAGCGGGAGGGGAGTGGAGACCAAGTTGTGTTAGCTAAGCGACCGTGAGTGTCATAGCGACAAGGCGAGCCTCCGTGCGGGCAAGTGCAATGAGTGGATCACTAGGGAGAGGGGTGCCAACAGGGACAACACCTCCGACTGGGAGGACACCGCTGGCCGGGACGGCGCCACCGGCTGGCATAGCGCCGCCGAGCGGGATGGCACCACCAGTACAAAGAGTGTTGCCGGTAGCAACGGCACCACTGGGGGCGACGACACCGCCGGGGGCAACGGCACCGCCGGGGGTGATAGCACTGCCGAGAGCGACAACACCGTTGGGGACGACAGTACGACTGGGAGTTATAGCACCACCAGGGGCGACGGCACCGTCGGGGACGATGACACTGCCAGGGATGACAGTACTACCATGGGCAACGCCACCCCCTGAGGCGACGTCACCATCGGGGGCAACGATGCTGCTAGGGGCACCGGCACCGCCGGCGATGACGACACTACCAGCCGTTAAGTACCGCTGCAGGCGACAGCACCGCAGGCAGTGACGACATTGCCGGGGACGTCGGCACTGCGCATAGGGTCACCAGAAGCGCCAACGCCACAACTGTCAGGTTTAACGGTGCCGACAGGGCGGAGGGGGGGAAGGCAGGGGGCACGTCGGCGGGATGAAATGCGAGGGTGTTAAGGATGGCTGCTAAAAAGGGGAACTGAGGGGTTCGAGCGAGGGATGGGTGGCGGAGGGGCGGCGAAGGGGGGGCACGGAGCCTTTGAAGAGCCGTGGTGACAGCGGCCGCAGCGGCAAAATGAGGGGAGTGGAGGACTGAGTCGTCAACGAGGCCGGAATCAATGGAGGCGGGAGGGCTTGGGGTGCAGGAGGAGACTTCCTGAGGGGATGTCTGCTCGCGGGCCGTACGGGCTGCAACCTCAGCAGCTAAGGTGCAAGAGAGGCCGAGATCCTCCATGACGTTGCTAGGCGTAGACCGAGGGGCAATAGATGCCAGGTTTGAATGACTACAAGAGGAGCGAGCGTACAGGGGAGGGGAAGGGTGAACCATGGTGACAGGTGTGTATTTAGGGGAGTGTATTAGAGGAGGGAGGAGAAGGGGGGAAGTAGCAGGAGGGGGCACTAGGGAACAGAACAAGCGACGGACGGACGGATCCAACACACAAGTAGCCGGTGGAGAAGAGCTTGTAGCGAGCGAAGGAGCATCACACGAGGGCGAACGGAAGTAGCAATGAGAAGGGAGAAGGGGACACGAGAGGGGGGTGGGATAGGGGGGCGAAAGCAAGGAGAGGGAAAATGAAAGGGAAGAGAGGAAGAGAGGAATAGGGAAGGAGGGCAGAGAGAAAAATAGAGGACAAGAACACTGGATAAGGGGGAGCACGAGGACATAGGTGGGAGGGGGGAGACAGAAGTGGAGAAGGGAAGGGGGAGAGAGCGGGAAGAAGGAAGTGAGAGAGGGAGAGAGATAAAGAGAGAGGAGAAGAGAGAGAAAGATAGAACGAGAGAGAGATGGGAGGTGGAGAATGGTGGGAGGAGCGATGAAGCAACGAGTAGAGGGAAGGGGAGAGGACACGCGAGAAGGCCGAGAAGGGGAGGAGAGTCAAGAGGAGGGAGGAAGCGGTAGAGAGTGTGGAGAGGGAGAGAGGAGGAAGAGAGCGTGAAGAGAGGGAAAGATAGAGAGAGAGAGATGGAGAGAGAGGGGGAGGAGGGGGGAGGGTGGGAGGTAGAGGTGGAGAGGAAGGGAAGGGAGAGAT
>SZWC01004732.1:50286-64523 GCA_023375785.1 Penium margaritaceum | reverse complement strand
ATATACATATACATATACATATACATATACATATACATATACATATACATATACATATACATATACATATACATATACATATACATATACATATACATATACATATACATATACATATACATATACATGTATATAGTATTTTATAGCTCTAGGGTCCATTCCCCCCATGTACTTAGATACCAGAATAGAATTTGTCCTGTACAGGAAGAGAAAACCTCTGTCGTTCAACCAGGTATGTTTTTTAGAGAAACTTCCCTAACTTCTTGCAACCCCCTCTGATTACAAAACCGACTATTCCAACTTGACCTGAAAAATAGGCGTAGAAATTGTCGGCCCTAACACTCCCTCTTGATTTCTGTGCGAAAGAATTTAAAAAATTTTATCGAATAAATGGGTGACCTCGTGTTTCTTCTAGAAAGTTTTGATGTGAAAAGAAATTTGTGTTACTTCCCTAGTGTCAATTAAATTGATAAGCTCTCGGGCTCAAAATTGAGAAGCTCATCGTCGACTGCCACGACCGGGGCACCATGTAGGTATTTTTCAAGATTGGGAGGTTGCAGCTCGGCTTTTTTTGCCTTTTCTGTCATAAAAAAAATGTTTAATGGCGTCTGATGTCGACTCGGTCGACCTTAGACGTGAGGTTTGCTATACGAAAATCCGTAGGGAAGTTTTTAACGCATGTTGTTGCATGAGGGTGCGCTATGGATGACTCGCCCTTCACTAGAAAGTTTTTTAGCTACTTTCCACTAGGTGGAGAAGCCGTTGGGAGAGAAGAAAAATGTATTCTCCTCTCCCCCGCAGCTGTTGCGGAGGTATACATGGCATTTTCAAAGTTGCCGACGCCATTTTTGCCCTCACTTATGCGAAGTTGATGCTACACTGCTTCATTCAGGATCTTCGTGATTATTGTTGTAACAGCTAGATTTGGGATCGTGACACTGGTTTGTCGCATGATTCGAGTCATCACCAATACTGCTAAGCTGCTCACTCAGTGAGCTGCGTCCCTCTCCTCTTGCCATCCGTCTTTTTTTGCCACCGGCTTTATCCTTTTTCTCACTTGCTTGCCAGGTATCATTCCTTAATGGGGTGTGGTTCATGAGCCCGCATAAGAGGCGGGAGCTCACTTACCCACCTCTTTGGAAACTCGCTTGCTACTTAACAAGTAAGCCAGTTTGATCACTTGCTGCCTTCCACGGAGGCAGGCAGCTTTTGTCCCGGGCCTACCGTCACAACCGGCCTACTGCTTGCTACCCCCCTTCCCCTCTCGTAGCTTGCCTCCCCCCTTTGATTTCTCCACATCTGCATTGATGCAAAGCACTGCCACACTTGCCTGCAGCGATCGCTACTCCACTTGTACCCCCTTTTTTTCTTTGTTCTCCCCCTCCACGATGCCAACATTTTATATTTCTTTGAGGACTGAACTGGGTCATTTGAAAAAAGGTTTTCCAGAAACATTAGAGAATAGAGTAGGTCATCTAACAAAGCAGGGGAATGAAGTGGGTGGTTGAAGCTACTAGTTGATGAGGAGAACAAATGACCTTTTGTACCAGGCTATTGAGGGGAGGCAGGTGTGAATCTTTCGGATGTCACACTGACATAGACCGTGACTGAGTCTATTGGTGATGAAAGAAATCAGAATGCTTCTTGGGAATGCTTATGGTGCAGATGAATTTTCTTGACGGCTCTGGACTTCTCTTGCATGCTCCACAAAAATTGTTCCGCGTATCATAAGGCACTAATCTTCGTTATTTTTTGTGTACAGATTGTCGATCACACTTACGTGCGTGTTTGACTGATGCATTTCTTCCAAGTTGCTGTTCTTTAGCGGACACTCTGGGAGTGAGCACGACGCGTAAGTCCACATTGCTCCATGCACCTCTGAAAAATGTCCTTTGAGACACTTTTGGTCGAGAAATCTGCTACTTCCACTATTCATGGAATGTGCTTAAGGATGATTGTGTTTTCCTGTGCATTTTGATTCTCTTGTGCATCCTGTGTTCCTCCTGTGCGTCCGGAGCAGTTGCGCTTGATTTTCATACCAAGGTAATATTCAAAGCTCGGCATCAAGGTCACATTGACCTCTTGTGTCATTGCACAAGCTCTTACGTGGATGAATCTTGACGATGAGCCGATGATACAGATGACGTCCACATTGACAAAAACGTAGCAGTTCGGACGCTTTTCCTTCGCTTGTGGATGTAGGAATAAGCTGTTGTTGTAAGCTGATGGATCGAAGTTTAGAGACATAAGGTGGCTTTGCATCTTGTGGTACCTATGAAGAGGACTTTGCTTTTCTCATACAAGCTCTTGAAGAGCTTGCACACTCTTTTGATGCTGTCATCATACCCTTTATGTTGCTTCATGTATACAGTAGTGACCATTTCTCCATGTAGAAAGGTGTTCTTGTCGTCAAGATGCTGCACCACATAGTCTGTGACTAATGCAATGGCGTGCACTATATGTCTCGTAGTATAATGGCTGACAGGTGTGTTGGTTTCAAAGAAATCCTTGCCTTCCACCTACAAGCACCCCTTTGCCAGCAGGCATGCTTTGAATTTGTTGATTTTTTTATTTGCTTTCGTCTGCACTCTGAACACCCACTTCACTCCAAGTGGCCTTGAGCTGGATGGAAGCTTTCTTAGCTCCCAAGTTCCTTGCTCCATGATGCTATTGTATTTTATTTCTAGCGTTACCTTTCATTTTGGTGCAAACTCACATGCTCGTGCTTCCTTAAGTGACTTTGGCTTGGGTGGTAATGCTGATGAGGTCTTTGAAAGGAGAGCTATCAAATGCGTTTATGTGAATTCAGCATGTACTTCATAATTCTTAGCATACACCGTGCATGCTGTAATTGTTATGTCACATTCTGCTTCATCCTCCTTGTGATCCTCCATCTGCTACTATAGTAGGCACGTGAAGTGGTGTTGTTCGATTGTGCCATTGTGCCTCTTTAGCCTCGTTGCCTCTCCACCAGCTTGTGTCACCACAAGATGGTGTTTGCCATGAATAACTATGACCGTTTCCTGATTAGCAGCGAGACGTTTGTCGTGGTCAGCCGTGAGGGGCACACTTATGCGCATTACCTCTGTACTTGCCTCATCTAGATCCGTTGTGGTGGATGCATCAAAGTCTGCTGCTTCGTCTTGGATTGACTCCACAAATGAGTCGTAAAATGACTCGAGGAGGTCTTGTGTAGTCGATCGCTTGGCTTCCCACCCTTGAAGTTTCAATTGCTCGAAGAGAATAGCATCACTACAGGTGTTGATACTTTGGGTGTCAATTTTGTAGAACTCCCAACCTTTTATGCTCGGGTTTTTACCAACAAACATGCCCCAAGCTGCTTTGTCTGTATGCTTTTTCCAACGTTCTTTAGGAACACAGAGAAGTGCCATGCAGCAAAATGTCCAAAGCATGGTGATGTTTGGCTTGTAGTAGTACCATGCTTCAAATGGAGTTATGTCTGGTAAGGCCATGTGCGGCACACGATTTTGCACCAAAAAAAACCGTATGATCGTATGCTTTGCTTACCTCAAAGCATACGGTCACCCGGATATAACAAAATGGAATCCTAGTAGGATGGATTTGAAAGTCTCCTGAAAAATACAATTTTCCCTTTCTGTGACACCATTCTGCTACAGGTTATATGGTGTAGAGAACGTCTAAACGATGCCCACATCCTCAAACAACGACATGAATTATGTGTTGGTGTACATGCTAGGATTTTCAAAGAGTAGAAATTTCACCTTCTGGTTACTTTGCCTCTCTGCCATTGTCGGCCATTTCAAGAAGTAGGTTTGTGCTTCATCTCTGGTTCAAACAGGGCAGCTCCAAAGGAAATGTGTTGCATCATCCACAAAGATGAGGAAATAACAGTTTCTACCATACACTGTTGCTGAGGGGAGCAGTTCGCAGATGTCGATGTGAACCAATCTCAGCTTTTGGCTGATGTCGTACTAGCTCACTGGAGGAAACATTGTTTATTACAACTAAGCACCAACGCAGTCCTCAAAAGGGTAAAACCTACTTTGGCCACCTTCCTTGATGTCGAGGCCGTTCACATGGCTCTTCTTCACCATGGATTCCACCAATTCATTATTAAGGTGGCTAATGCTCATGTGCCACACTACAACATCTGCACTTGCTAATCTGTGTAGACTTGTTGATGAAAATGGGGAATCCGTCTCATCTTGAGCTGGTGCGCAAAATTCCGGCTCAATCATGCCATTTAAAAGGAGCTAAATTTACGCAAAGGCTTTTCTTCATGGCTTTTGAGCATGATATGCTTGCCGTTACCAATGTTGCAAGCTCCTCTCTTCATGAGTTGGCCGAGGGAGAGGATGTTAATGGCAATGTCAGCTATGTAGAGGACGTTGCCAAAATTGACCTGTGCTCCATCATACCCTGTCACGGTCATCATTCCCTTGCGGAGCACGAGCATCTGCTTGTTGTTGGTGACTGTCAGATAGCTCCTATCAGAAGACTCGTAGTTATGGAGGCAGGATTTGTGGTATGTGATGTGCAAGGTACACCCGGTGTTGAGATACCAAACAAATGGCAAGCAAACAAGATTGTCACTCCAACAGTTGTAACATACCTCCTTTGCCTTCTTGTCGGTCTCCTGGCTATGCTTTTAACTCTTTTCTCCTCCACTCTTCTTCTCCCCCCTTACGTATTTCCCTTGAAGTTGCTCTACATCCTCCCTTTAATCTTGAAGCAGTATATCTTCACGTGCCCTTTGTTCTTGCAATAATGGCACGTGATATCAGGACATTATGCACTCAACAGGCATATGGCACTATGTGTGATTGCCTTTGGGAGGGAGCGCGTTGACTTAAGGGAGTACACTTACTTCATCACTACATGGCTGTCTCACAGGGAGTGAGACGCACTCTTCTCTTCTTTATTCTAGTACGCTGCATTACAAAAAATGCATACTTTTTGCTTGAAGTTGGCGGTCTCTCTGTTTCTTCTATATCTTCTTGCAAACGTATGCCACTCTCAATTCTGCTTTAGGCTTAAACTTGAAAACTTTCGTAACACCATCCTAGTCTCTACTTAGGCCGTTGATTAGGAAGGTCATAAAGATTGGCTTGGAGATGGGTACGTCTGTGATGGCAAGTTGGTTGGGAGCCATATTGCCTTGTTGATGTATTTCTCACTGTCATTGAAGCTATTAAGGCTGATGTGGGAGGGCTCTGTGAGGAGATGAGAATTGAAAATGGAGTCGCCTGACATGTAGATTTGTAGAAGATAAGAGCATGCATGTTTGGCTAGCTCAACTGTTTCTTCGTACATGAAAATGGCTTGTTAGATGAGAGGAATTTGCTGGTTGTCTATAACCATGTATGGAGCTTGCGTGAAGTAGTAGAACTCCAACACCATGTGTGGTGGGGACCCTAGGGGAGGAGGAACGTAATAGCCTGTGTAGAACTTCAAGATGCTATGAATCAAGGCCACTTATTTGAACTTCTCGACCTAGTGGGGGAAGTTTTCACCATCAAACTGATCGATCTTGATCTTGTACAAATGAAGAAAGTCTACTACTCATGTCACAATGTCCTCTAATCCCTTGTACCAAACTCCATGTGTTAGGGATATAAGGTTAGTTTTGTGACATTGGTGCACGTTTGCTGCCATCGGTTGCACCTAAAATAGAGGATGTATTATATGATGTGGTTTCCCCATGTATGTCCGGGGTCTTGGTGCTTGAGGGGATGGCATAAATGGTGCCACTGTTGGCATGCCCAATTGAACCTATGGCTGTTGTGCTTGAAACTACTGTTGCATTCCTACTTGTGCTGATGCTACTAGTGGCAGCTGAGGAGGAATGATAGTCTGCTTCATGACTCGTGCAGGACTTGTGTGAGTTTGATTTGCTGATAATACTTGGAAGCTTGTTGTGCTTGATGAAATTACTACTGTTGTTGTTGCTGTTATTGTAGTTATATTTGTTTTTGTTATAGTTGGTTTTGCTACTGTAGCCATGCCATCTGCTGCTCAAGCTCATTCATCTGAGGATCACATGTGAGCTGCTTTTGTTGTCGAAGTAGCTCTTATGCACCAAGTTGATGCCTCATTGCCATGGTCTCTTGCTCTACAGCCTTGCGCATAGCTGATTCTTGCTTTGACATCCGCTTTTCTTTATCTGCAAAGCGTTGCACTTCTTACGCCTTACGTTCTGCATGCCCTACCACATGGTGACCCTGCTCTTTCCCCATGCGCAAACCATGTAAGACAGAATTCTCATCAAGAGGTGGAAATTTTGCACCTGAAATCTCCATCTCCATAGAGCTCATGAAATCCACGTTGCCTCGGACTTTCTCAAGCTGGATCCCACCTGGGGCGCTTGAAGATGTCCATTTTTTGTTTGCATAGCCGACTGGATTCCACAGCTCCTCCAAACAACACTAGCTAGGACTCAGACTATAGATGCTATCATCTCTGACCTTGACCTGATACCATGTTCATTTTCGTGGGGTGTAGCCAGAGCTAGGTTACTTGCTGCTAGGATCGTTATGATTGGAGTGCAAATACAAATAGAGTGAGAAGTTGGAACGGGGAGAATTCTGGGACTGAATGACCGTAGTTGATCACAACTATAGTACAAGAAAATATAATGCAAAACACAACTCAGCTAGAGACTAACTTTGGACTCTCACGCCTGGATAGAGCTCTTGGCCCACGGGTGGGCAATGTCTACAGAGACAACTCAAACGTGGCAGCTTGAGTCTGGACATATTCTGGCCACCTCTTCTAGGTAGTCAAGCCTTCAGGTAGTCGAGGGCGTCCTCCTGCCCAATGTGGTAGTCTGATGCCGGTCTTACGCTACAGTCTTGGCCTCAGGTTTTGTTTGGAACTGGTGGAGGCTACTATGGTTGACAACAGAAGGAAAGCTTGATGATGAATGAGTTGTTGAATGAAGACTGCGAGGCTGGCCACATTTTATAGTAGGCTATTGGCAAGTTGACAGTAGTCCAAGCAAGTAAAAGCTTCTGGCTGCAAGTGAGAAGATTCCTAACCTGGGTACCTTTCTGTAGGCAGTAGCCCCTCTAGTTGCTCCTGTTGTTGATTCTTGTATGGTTGTGCTGATGTAGAGCGGTTCCTGATCCTCACTTTCATGTGGCTGATGACTCGTGCATGCATGTTGTGATGCAATACTATGTCGTGCATGTATGCATTGATGCACATTGGACACCACTCTGGGCCTTGCATGTTGTTCCTAAGTCACGCTTATGTAGAAGGCTATGCAGAGTGGTCCACAATGTTGAATCAGGTGTAGCCCCACCGTGACTAGATCGAGCCCAGAACCTCGTAGTGCATAGTCGCATTGCACAGGTGTTGACTAGTTTGGGTCGGCAATCATGCTCAGCCCTGCTGTGCATGCAGTACATAATATTTTACAGCTTTAAGGCCCATTCTCTCCTTGGACCTAGTACCAGAATAATATATGGCTTGTACAAGTGAGGAAAATCTCTACCATTGAACTCAAGAATCTTTTAAAATAAATTCTCTAAATCCTTGCAGGCTCCTCCGATTTCGAAACCGACTGTGCTAGCTTGACCACAACCCTAACAAGCTTTGTCTTATGTTTGCATAAAGGTTTAGATTTGCTTATGAGGTGCATAATATTCTTGTTGTTTTTTAATGTTGTACATTGGAAAACATAGGATTCTTCTTTTAATGATGGGAGGATCTTTTTCGCAACTTCACCACTGACCATCTCACCTAAGGCTTTAAAACCAAGGGGATGCACACTGCCACATGCCCATAGAAATGAAATCGTTCATTGCATGTTCACTATTTTATACCACATAGGGGTGGCCATTTCCTTGAGATGTGGCGTATATCACGAGTGGTAGCACTTTATTCCGGAAAGGGGGGAATTGGTGGAGGAGTGTACGAGGCGTTTGTGTGTGGGAGTATATCTAGCATCATCTGAGAAAAGGTCTTAGATTATCTTATGTGAATTCGAGGAATAGAATGTTCCTTAGAATAACTACGGTTCTTTTTATTTCCGTGTTCTAAAGGTACCTCACCTTATGAGTCTCAAAATGTGCTTTGAGCCAAAAATTGCATGGTTTAGGTTCTCCATGGTTCGATGCATTAGAATGATGAAACGATGAGCTTTGTGAAATTCTGTCACCCCTTTCTCTTATGGGCATCTCCGCCTTCTTTAAAGGATTTTAACATCAATTTGAGACAGTTCAGCATTTCAAGGATATTCTCATTTGATGATGAATGAAAGGGTTTCTTTGCTTCATTGTTGTGTGGTCTTTTTTGTACTCCCCAATATGTTACATTGTTGTAATGGAAGGTCGCAATCTCCATGACTGATACCGCTAGAGAGTGTACTATTCATTTGTACGAGACAATGTACTATGCAAATATAGATAAAAAGACACATACACGTAAATACACATCTAGGAATGGAGCCTTGTGGGAAAGGAGCTTCTCGATGAATGTATGGTTGACAAATTGGAATTATCAATGTTTGTACACTTCATCCAACAATTTCCACCTACATTAATACCAGGGTTGTTGGAGTGAACCATAACTATGCTGAGTGATTAATTCAAAATGGCGTAGTCGGTTTGAGAGTCAAACGTTTGTGCCATGTAATGGATTTTTGTCAGAAAATACAAGGGTGCAGCTCCAATGGGAATTTGTGATGTACAGGCCAGATTTAATTCTAGCATTCAGGTCCAAGGGGAGAAAGGAGCCTGAATTTGTGTGCTTTATGCACAGAAGGGATGTGTATGCTTGTTGCCCCACCTTGTTCACTATTTACATAGTGCAAACAAGCACTGTGGGGTACTTGACCCAAACCAGCCAGGGTGGGGCTACACTTGACGAGACTGCTGGTACTGCTTGCATCAACACATGTAAACAGGGCTTAAGATTAGGGACCACACTACATCATGTGGTGCATGCACGACTCACCAGCTGCATTATCTACTACATGCATGACTTAACAACTACATGTGGAGAAAAGAGTGGGGACCGCCCTGTGTTAGCGATAGCATGTGCATCTCAACAACTGGGATCACAGCCGTTTTGCCAGCAACCAAAGGCTTCCTTGAGGAGGAAGCTATGTACCTTGGACTGGGAAGATTCCTCGAGGAGGAAGTTATGACCTTGTAATAAAAAGTTTCCTCTAGGCATGAAGCAACTAGTCAACTCGGTAAGGTCCCACTATAAAAGCAAATCGGACTTAGTCAGTCTAGCAACTCCATTTTGGAACCCCAATAGTAACTCCATTAACTAAGACTAGTAGTCCATCTCTGCCAAATAACACCTAAGACCAAGACCCTATAGTCACTCTCATCTCAAGACCCCATTAAGCCTGGTAGAAGTCTGCCAGCCTTGGAAGGAGGATTCCCTTGACTACCTAAAGGCCTAACTACCTCCCTCAAGTGGTCAGACTACTTGGAAGACTCAAGCTACCTTACTTGAGGTTTCTTGCTTGGCATTGCCCATCTGTGGGTCAGGAAATCTGTCCAGGAGTGAGAGCCCAGAATTGTTGTGAAGGCTCAGCTTTGCTTTACAAAGCGGATTATGCCTAGAGAGTTGGACTATGTTGGAGTTCCCCTCTATCGACCTTGTATGACTAGTAGCACTTTACGAGCTGGGCGAGGAGGGTCAAAATTCCTAATACGACCTAGAAAGTGTGGTAGTGGCTACCAGCATGGAGAGTATGCTGCCCTGACAACCTAGTGGCCATTTTACCTAAAAGCATGGTAACCTTGGTGAGGCCCTTACAATGACAGGCTTGACGACCTAGCAAGCTGTTTTGCCTTGGCATGAGGCACATGGTGTCATAACATTGAACTAAGTTGTGTTTTTATAATTTTTCCCTATACCATACTCGTTCTTGATATTATTTTTCAATTACAAGCTTAATCCAAGTTTTCTTTTTTCGCACATTGGAGTATATGGTTTTTCAATCGGGCACACAGATCCTAGAAATTAGTAAGACCCCCTTGTTACATTGGAGCACGCAGGGACTTCGTCACTATAGACTCCAAAAACCGAACAAGGAAAAGGGGGAGGGTTGACTGGATCTTCCATTTGATTGACATCAGAAGTATATAGCACAAGTGTATCATATATGTCTAATTATCTCACCCGTGAAATTGTGAATGAACAAGTGTATCGGGAAGTGAACAAACCAGTGAACATGGATAGTTCACAGAAACTACTAAACATTGCAGAGAACCCATTATAGTTTTCATTCTATGCAAGGACTGTACATATGGGATTTCCTCACATGCATTCATGTAGATGTTTTGTAAAAATTGTCTTCATACAAGAATACGCTTCTTGATACACTGATTGACAAGTGCGTGAATTTGAGGTGATTTACCATAAATCAATTGTATTGGATAGTGTACAACATCCTAGACCATAGATTGCGCCTTCGTTCACTATTGTTGGAACCATTGTGAATGGATGATGAAGTTTCTTAGTAGGTTGTGACATTCATATGATTGAAGGGAACGTATCCCTACTACTAGGGGAGTGGGGTTGGAGAACTCTATGTCCCGATTACCGTCTACTTGAAGAATGAGTGTATAAAGAAAATGTATGTCTATGTGTAAAAGAAATGGCAAGACATCCATGAATGACCATGCAATTTTTCCAAGTTTGTTTAGAATCGTTGAATCTGATGCATCGACACTGGAGGACAAGGACAAAAGTAAACGTTACTTATGAATAACATAGGTAACTTAAATTTATAAATAAGGAGCTCAAAGGTGAGTTAGCTACTTGTTAAAAAATCTAACACACATGTTTGAAAATTGTTTTAAAAACTTTGGTTTCAAATTTTTGGTATAGGATTTGTACAATATATTCTTTCATTAATTTTGGTTTCAAAATTTTGTTATAGGATCCGTACAATATATTAATTTTGGTTTCATTTTTTTTAACAATGAACAAGCGAAGGAGCGTAATGAGGCCCATTTTGCTACAAAAAACACCAAATAAAAGGCCAGGAATAATGTTAAAGGTTCTGATCAAAGTTGGAATTGGTTAGATGGCTTTATTATACACCGAATGTTTTGGAAGACTTTGGCTTCAATGAAATGGTAAACGTTTGACGTGCTGGCTTAGACAAGAGGTGAAGAAAAAACCTTGACAAAATGTGTGGAGAGTTTTTTTATATGCGTGAATTAATAGCTGACAGGCGCTCGACTGATGTAGCTCAAATTGTGCATGTGACGGCTCCCCGTGGACCAAACATTGCCTTAAAAACGTCTTGGTTTACCCTTAATATTAAATCAATGAAAAAATTTCCAAGGCTTTATTATAAAAAAACATAGCTTCTAACAATAGGTAGAAGAACGTTAAGACACCAGATATGCCACTTTCTCCAACATCATGAAAAAATCCTAAGGAGGCAAAATATAGGCTCCAAGAAGCTTCATTGGACCTAGAAAAATGAGGTTTGTTTAAAAGAAGCTTCATAACTTAATTTTAATTCATGTATCATCATATAGTACAACCCAAGAAAATGGTACATTCAATGATTTGGTTGAGAGTTTACCCCGTTCTTGCGTTCATATGGTGAAGTTTGTTGTACACATGTTGTGTATGAATTTGGGGTCATTGGTACTAAATGGTGACAATTGTAACAAAAAATAAAATTTCTTACTCATCAAGACATTTATTGATGCTATAAGTTGATTTTATTGTTGTTATGTTTCTTGTAACCCTCTAATAACATTGATGCTAAAAAGGTAGAAACCTATCTTGGCTATTCTCAGCATAATTCCCACTTTCTATGAATCACCATGTACCTTAGGGATGAATTCATGTGGTTCTTCTTTATTCGTTTTCTTTTTGTTTATTCTCATTTGAAATGACATGTGGTCAGTTCTTTCTTTTTGTTCGTGGTCTTCTGCAGTATGTTCACAAATACGTTTTGCACAAAGGAAATAACGTGTTCTGACTGGCTTTTTCCGTAAGTGATTGCCCATGCCTGGACAATTGGGCGATATCACGGTGAGAGTTGATAAAAGTTTTGAATGTCGTTGGAGGATTTTTCCTTGCGGTGTCGCATTTAAGTAGAAGCAATCACTCACATCATGATGAGCAACTCCTGGCTTCGTGGTATGTCTCCAGCGAATCACTGTTTGGAGATTGAAACGATTGAATCATGAAGATTCACTGACAGACTCTTGTTACGATCGGTTCGACGCCTGGGGCCACCTGGCTGCATCCCCCTTGTCGGAGTTGGCACCGGACCACGACACCTCAGTCGTGTCACGACATTGGTTATAGTGCCTATCGACGCCACTCAACTTTCGAGGCGCCTTTTAGGGGAATCTTCCCTGAAATGCCTCCTGAATTGCGGATTGGAAGGTTGAAGAATGGTTTGATAGCTGTGAACCAACTATGATGACAAATTTACCACATTTTCTTCTTCATATTGAGTTAGAACGTCCAGGGAAGTTTAATGCTGACGTCATTTTTGCCTTTAAAGTTTAGCGTGGTCAGGCGCCGCCTATCCATCGAATCCCAGGCACGCCCATCGAGCGTGCCTGGGATTTGTTGGGCAACACCTTTACGCCGACCTTGGAGTGACTTCGAAAACGAAACAATGTTTACTGTAGTCGATGGCTTTGACGTGAGGAAGAACAGCGAAGTCCTCATCAACGTCAGGGAACTGCGACGAACTATAGAGACGTGTCTTTCAAAATATGGCGACTCAAACCGTGTCACCGTCGTAATGGGCTCACGGATAGGAGCTTTTGCCAGATAAATCTAACTCCGCAAGTCCTCAAAGACGTCCACAAGAAATCTAACTCGCCAAGTCCTCAAAGACGTGGATAGGAGCTTTTGCCAGAGAAATCTAACTCCACAAACCCGGCGAGTAACAGGAAGAAAAACAAGGAGAGAGGGACTTGCGAACCTGAATTTGCAATGTTGTCCTCGCCGCAAAGAACACCCTCTATAAACAGACTAACAAAACTATGTCTTCCAGAAAACATTCATAGAGTAAATCCATGAACCACACCAAAAAGCCTTACAAATGAGGTCTAGAATAACACTTCAACAAACGGCTAGATGTTTTATCTAGGGAATGGGGTCGCCATAATTCGAAGACGCGTCTCTACAGTTGGTCGTAGTACCCTGACGTGGATGAAGACTTCGCCGGAGGAAAAAAGATATCTATATCTATATCTATATCTATATCTATATCTATATCTATATCTATATCTATATCTATATCTATATCTATATCTATATCTATATCTATATCTATATCTAAATCTATATCTATATCTATATCTATATCTATATCGATATCTATATCTATATCTATATCTATATCTATAGCTATATCTATATCTATATCTATATCTATATCTATCTCTATATCTATATCTAGATCTAGATCTATATCTATATCTATATCTATATCTATATCGATATCTATATCTATATCTATATCTATATCTATAGCTATATCTATATCTATATCTATATCTATATCTATCTCTATATCTATATCTAGATCTAGATCTATATCTATATCTATATCTATATCTATATCGATATCTATATCTATATCTATATCTATATCTATAGCTATATCTATATCTATATCTATATCTATATCTATCTCTATATCTATATCTAGATCTAGATCTATATCTATATCTATATCTATATCTATATCGATATCTATATCTATATCTATATCTATATCTATAGCTATATCTATATCTATATCTATATCTATATCTATTTCTATATCTATATATATATCTATATCTATATCTATATCTATATCTATATCTATATCTATATCTATATCTATATCTATATCTATATCTATATCTATATCTATATATATATATATCTACATCTATATCTATATGTATATATATCTATATGTATATGTATATCTATATCTATATCCATATTTATGTCTATATCTATATCTATATCTATATCTATATCTATATCTATATCTATATCTATATCTATATCTATATCTATATCTATATCTATATCTATATCTATATCTATACCTATACCTATATCTATGACTATGTCTATGTCTATATCTATATCTATATCTATATCTATATCTATATCTATATCTATATCTATATCTATATCTATATCTATATCTATATCTATATCTATATCTATCTCTATATCTATATCTAGATCTAGATCTATATCTATATCTATATCTATATCTATATCTATCTCTATATCTATAT
>SZWC01004732.1:32786-45286 GCA_023375785.1 Penium margaritaceum | reverse complement strand
TTTTAGTGGTTTGATTAGTGGTGGTTTGGCAAAAGGGGTACGACAGAAGGTTGAAAGTGCATATTGGGACTAAAGGAGGAGGTGAATGGCTGGATATGTGGGTCGCATATAAATATTTACACTTGTGTATGTGCTTCTAAGTGATAAGATCAGTGGTGGTTGGCTCGAGGGTGAATGTAAGGGAAGTCTATGTGGGAAATATGAGTGGAGATGTATGATTGGTTGTGTGGTTTGTATGAAGAGGTGTACACTTGTGAATTTTGGTTTTAGTGATATGTGTAGTGATTGTTAGGTGGATGGGCAAGGTATGGAAAGTGTAGGTGGGGAGTGTGACTGGAGGAGCATGGTTGAGTGTGGGAGTTGTGTACACAGATATACACTTGTATGTTGTATTGAGTGATGTGGGTAGTGGTATTTGAGTAGATGTGGATGGGGTGGAAAGTGTACGTGGGGTGTGCAAGTGATTTTATATGCCTAAATATGTGGGTTTTGTGTGGAAATGTGTACTTAAGTACGTTTGTCTTTGTAGTATTTGTGTTATTGGTTGAAGGACCTTGGGTGGGAGGAGGAAGGCGGAGTGTGGGGGTAGAAAGTGTACGTTGAAATTCTAAGTGGAGTTGTATGAGTGGGTGTATAAGATGTGTGTTGAAATTCATACTTGTTTATATTACTTTGAGTTGTGTTTAATATTCTTAGGCGCTCATTGGGTGAGAGAGGGGGAAGTGGGTGGGGGTGGAAAGTGTATGTGGGGAGTGTAAAAGGAGATGTATTCCTAGATGTGTGCATTATGTGTAGAGATTCACACTTGATTATGATGGTTTTGAGTGATTTGGTATGTGGTGGTCGAAATTGTTTGTGAGGATTTTTGGTGGAGGTGTATGGCTGTATAGGTGGGTTTTGCATAGAAATGTAAATCTGTTCATGATCTTTCTATGATGTGGTCAGTGGTGGTAAGTGTATGTCAGGAATGTCAGTAGTGTTTGGATGGATGTGTGGGTTGTGTGTAGAAATGTGCACTTGTGTATGTTGGTTAAAGCTATGTGTTTGGTGTTGGTTATTGATCTTTAGGGAAGGATTTGAGGTTTAAAACGGATATGTTGAGATTGGATGTCAAGATGTATAGCTGTATGGGATGAGTGTAGAACTTTTTACTTGTGTGTATTGGCTTTATTGATGTGTTTAAGATTTTTGTTTGGTGAGTGTGTTGTGGATGAAGGTGATTACTGGAATATAAGGACATAAACGTGTACACCATGTCATCTATTACGACTTTATTTCAAGGCATCCATAAGTTTGTCTTTGACACTATCTTTGAATAAATATACAAGAGGGTAAGATTCAGAGGATTACCTCGAATTTTAAGTATCTCAGATTAATAATTTCTACATGGGACATAGCAAGTGAGAGTAAGACATAGTTTGAAATAATAATGCAGAAATGGCCAGAGTTGTAATGTAAATTTCTGTCATAGTTATTCCGATAAGGTCAGTTTGAAACACCAGCAACATTAAGCTCTTTTGTTACCCGTTCAAGTGAATGTGATGAAACACTCGGAACCAAAGCTGTCACCTGAGTGGTGGTAAATAAATCTAGCCTATTGCTCAAGCGACAAGGTGGCTACTAGTCAAGTGTAGTGCTTTGCACTGCACTTGAGTGGATGTGCGACTGTTTCAAGGTGTGCCATGTGTACACCTTGAAACAGTCGTGCGTCCAGTCCTTTCTACCTGTCATGCAACACAGCTAGAAATGGTCTTGTCTTAAACAGCACCCCTCACTTACCAAATGATTTTGCAATTGTTGGGCTATGCTGTGAGTCGAGGATGATTGTCGACGATCCCACTGACAGTCCCACTTTATGAAATTCTCCTAAAGGATTTCACTTTTGCTCGCCATTCAAATGAGTAATTTAGAAATACATTTTCGATTTAAGTTACAAAGAAATATAATTTCAAATTTTTGGAGTCACTTGATCTACTATTTGGTTCAGAACTCAAAGACTATCGATTCTGATATTTTGACGATTGATATGTATTCAATGGAATTGAGAACTTTTGTACATGTTACAATTTCTCATGCGGTGCTTTAAGTCCACTTCCACAAAAAATCACCTCATTCGCTTGTCAACTCGAAGAGGGTGGATGGTCGGCACTAGATATTTGGAAGCCGATCCCACCCGTTATCACTTCTGAAGTGCATGGTGTGAGTGCATCTGCACGTGGAGTCTGCGTGGAATATGCCCTAAATTGTACACACGTGCAAGCTAGGAAACTATGTGAATATTTCCTGAATGAAAATTTACTAATTAAGATTGAATTTGGATGCATGTGCAAATAGCTGGGCATTGTCTCACACACTCCCCATGTGCAATTCATGGAGTAGGGGGGGTGAGTGGAGTGAACCTTAATAACAGGTCTTAATTTTTCCACTATGCTTGGTCACTCTCAACATCACGAATTTGTCATTTAGAGGATGTTTTCAACTTCATAACAAAGTCATGCAAAGCCTAACTAAATTTTTTCATTAAAAAAAGGAATCCAATGAATTCTAGACCGAGGTTTTCATTATTTCAAACACTCTTTCATTTTCTTTTTGTCGGAGTGTGTTAAAAGAATTTGTGAAACTTCCAAAATCTTTGCTTACATACATCTTAAGGAATGAAAGAGAGCTTGAAATTGTAATGGTAATTTATGTGATTTGTGAAAACATACCTGAGTCAATTGAATACAAATTCTTAAGGATCATGGTGAGCTGCCTTTCAACGGTTTGAATAGAAGAAACAAAGATGCTGTGGGTTGGAAGTTGCCACTTTCCATTGTTAGGAATGACATGTAAGAGAATTTCTTTGTAATTGTTTATGTATGGTGATTTCTGATGTGAACCATTTGAGGGGTGCATGAATCTGGGGTGATCAGCCTTTTTGTTCCCAATATCATGTGATTGCATTGAAAAACCAAAAAAATGTATCAAGCACTACCTCACCTAAAAATTTGTTTTGGGACGCTGTCAATCACCCCCATCACATCCTCTCACCAAAATCTCTCCATGAAGGTGGTGGGTGAAAGAGGTTTAGAGAGATTGTGGGTGAAATTTGGTCATTTTCCCACTCATCCATTCCTAGCCATGGCCATTGTTAGTCTTATCGACAATCCAAATATTCTATGTTTTACCAACGTCCAAAATGCCACATATTGCGTACACTTCTAAGTTCTTCTCACCGAGACATTCTACACTAGAGAATATGATTCTTATCTATACTCACATCATTATTGACATTTGTGGAAGGCGATATTTATTTGGATAATCTCCCCTTTTCAAAACACTATGTACAATGAAATTCAAGATTGTATCATCTTCAATTCGTGGTTTTTTCATACACATCTCCATGGAACATGTTTACATCTTTTAAATGTCACCAAAACAAATGATCACTTACCAAGCAATGGACTGCGCTGGGTATGTTCATTTAACTAACCAAGCTAGATCAACATTGACACCAAAATGTAGAATCGACAACATCAATAGTCTCCTTGAGCTCTCCTTGTTGGATCTATTTCAAATTATGAGATGGGAGTATTTCCTTTATGTCTCAAGGGGTACAACTCTAATTTTTACTCAACAAAGAAAATCTTCTTTTGGGAAGGGTGGTACATTCTGGTGTCTCGAAAGTATTTTCCTAAGAATTTATTAAGAGAATATTCATCATCAAAGGGGGAGAATGCATTATTATTGAAAGAATATAATAAACACAAGAATCAATTATGAAGACATTTTCAATTCCATGTCATTGATTCATTTTTCATACATTCAAAAGACTCTTGAGCTCAAGAATGAAATATTTTTCAATTGTTTCAACATAAGATGTTGATGTCACAACAGGAAGCCGACATGAAATGATATCATTTGACCCTCTATAAGGTAATTCTCCTTATTTTAAAGAATAAGCGAGACAAATAAAACATGAACCATCAAGAAATAAAATTTATATAATGTAGAAATGTGCATTTGAAAACACCACGTTCGTCCATTGTACATCTCTAACATTGTTTTTGATAAAATATCACTTTATACGTTTACTTTCAAGATTGAAATTACGTGGTTTGACTGGCAAGTGATCTTGATTCCTTTTACAATCAGAAAATAGTAACTAGCTGAAGGGGAAGAAATGTAATAGGAAACCCTGAAGATAACTCCGGAAAGTTCACTATCCCTTTGTTACACATGATTCTAAAACATTTACTAGGGACCTAATTACAGAAATATGTCTTGTTAAGTGATTCTAAGGTTCACTTAAACACAAATATCTGCTATATGAAAGTTAAATTTGCTTGAAATTGGTTGATTAATATGTGCAGTAGAATATGACTGATTCTTCGTGTCCTTTTGGTGACATGAGTAGGCCAAGAACACCCCATTTTTATCTTTCACATTGATGTATTGGTAAGGATCCCCTGCCCACGGAATATGTTTTCTCCATTAAGAAAGGGTAGATGAGGCTGTTGTTTCCCTTAGAAGGCCTATTCTACTCTTGAACTTCCTCAAAGAACAGAATCCATTACATCCATGCACATTTCCTCAAATTACTTCTTCCTATGTATAGAAATATGTTTTTTACTGGCAATGAAATAATGAAATCAATGTCATATAGCGGTGAACTCACGTATTCCAAATAGTCAAAAAATAATTAAGCAGTCACCCCATACACGTTTCCTTTCCCCTCCTTTTTGAAGATCTATCTCAACACCAATACTCACTAGTAGGACTTTGAAGTAAACATAGAGGTGAAGACATCAATTCTTCATCCTCATGGATAGTTGTAATGATACAAACATCATTTTCCCATGTGAGAAATCCCATGCAAAGTTAAGTTGCTTGAAGTGAGAAATGACGTCCTTCTCCTAGAAATGCATGTGGTTAGGTAATGACTCGATGCTACCCACCATCCACTGATCAACAATGACGTCCCACCTTGTCGTTAAGAGGTTTAAACACTTTAAGGGCCGACATCTGAACTCAAGCTCTCAAGCTTCCCTCCCCATTTTTATCATGTGAATTAGCAAGGCAAAGGAGAGGGTGAAAATAAGTTGTACAGATAAATGGAGGGAGAGAGAGAGAGAGAGAGAGAGAGAGTGAGATGGATTGCTATAGAGACAAATAGAGATAGAGAGAGAGAGAGAGAGAGAGAGGAGATAGTGATAGAGATTCTATGAATGTGGACAATAGAGAGCACGGAGGGCACAATGGCAATTGATTTACCACTCTGTATTTTCAGCATGTGGGGTGCAGGATATGGGGGGAAACCGTTTTTTCCCTGTAGAAATCGGTAAACTCCTAGTCAAAGGATCAGGAAATGGAGGCAACCTTTATGCTATTTTTACATTTCCATATTGAATATGATCGTTTCATGGCTCACACCGTAATACAAATGAATTTTGATCTTTCAAAAAATGTGAAAATAGAATTAGAACACAAATTATATAGTGCACAGAAAAGGAGTGGAAGAACGAAAGGCCTTTGTGAATAAATATATTCAAGTCATTCTTAAAAACATTTTTCAATGATGATTGCTGGAGAAGGAAACAAAGGAGTATATTCTGTAGCAAGTTTTGGATGCTATCTTAGAAACTTCAACAATAACCAAATGCATACTGTTTTGTTCAATTTTGCACAGGGAAAAAGCAAAAAAAAAAGGTGAACATAGCTGAATGAAAAACCATTTCAATGGCTTGCCCAGTGAAACAACAAATTTCATCTAAAGGAGTTGCGAAATCAAAATGCATGTGAGATTTTCACGTATTCTATGACTAGTTTCAATTTCAAGTTTTTTTCTATTCAAATGTTGTTTGAATTTTGATGGGAAATCTCTTTCTTAGGCAATTTGTTTGCCTCTGCCTAGTCTTTTCAAAGATATTCAATAGGTAAGGAGATGCCAATATTAAACGAGGAAACATTTTCTAGGCTTGTGATTGTTCCTGAACGCCCCGACTTAAAGGAATAATGCCACTAAGAGAATAAAGGCACATGGATAAGAGTTGAAAGAAATGATGGAAGGGGTATATAATGCAATCAAGAAGAGGATAGGAAATTAAAAAAGTGGAATATTTTAAAACGAATTTCAGAAATGGTATAGTCTCATTCATGTTACATCTTTTCTAAATGTTTTGTGATAATTGAACTATTTTCCTCACATATCTTGATTATAGCACGTAATATCTGCCTCTAGGAATTCCTAGTGTTTTGATTCTTGGTCTGGGAAATGTTTCAAACGTTCACAAGGCTCTCTTGACCGTGGTTATATGGAAAGGAGGTCATCCTGAACATTTTCATTTGTCAACCATATCTATAAACACGTACATATTATTATTCCTTATGGTTGTACGATCCATGATGGATTGGAACCATATCTGTTTATGTATCAATTTCTAAACAATCGTTGGATAGGAGACAATGGAGAAGAAGAAAAAAGTCATGAGAGACACTCATGATTGTTTAATCATGATTTTCACTTGAGGAAGGCCAAAGTACGGTTCTTCGTGTTGCTCATTACCACGGTGTCCAACCTGATGGAATTTATATCTCTAAAGGTCTAATCTACGACCCTTGTTCAAACCAAGAAGCACAATGATGTTTGAAATTTGCTTTATTAGCTAACTGATATTTAGGTCGGAGAATCATATGTGAATAAAACGTTCTCTAATGAAGAGTTGTTGGATGTGGAAACTGACGTAGATAGTATAGAAGATGATGCGGAATTTAAACCACATGATTTAATGAACACAAAAAACAGTTTGTCACTTCAGAAAGAATGAAGATGCTATGTATTCTAAGCATTTTAGCAAGAAAAGGGCACTGATTAAAGAAGTTAAATAATTGTTTGTGTGTATGCTCTCACTATGCAATAAAAAAAAGCAAAATGATTTTTGAAATGGTTTCCTAAAGGGATTTCACACATGAGTAAAGGAAAAAAACTCAAATTAGCTTTTTAAAATGAGGAGGTTATGAAATTTCTATGCTACCACTCAAGCATTATGGGATATTTGAGTTTCCTACAGAATATTATCCTACTACGGAGTGTGTTTTTTCCAAGATCCTTCTTGATTGGACCAGTGTGAAAGGAAAACAAGGTTCTTAATGTTAATGGAAACAATATTAGAGGGTGAAAGCTTAAGATGATGGTCGATAATGTGCATGATCCTCTTGGGAAAGCATCATCAATCTAGACCACTCGTTGACGACGAGGCAACACGTTCTTGTAATGAATTGAGATGAGGTATTTCTCAGATTGGAAAAAGAGTTGATATAACAAGAAATTCATTCTATCCATGAAATCAGATATTAACTATGCCGTTGATAGAAAGAACTAGCTTGCTTAAGAAATTCATGAAATCAGAGGAATAATTTCTATGCATTTGGTGCATATAGGGTTAAAAATGTCTTCACTTGAGAAACGTTCTCAACTTAGCCTTATAGATGAACTGCCAAATCACCAAGACTCCTTTTTATATGTGGAATGAACATGATAATCACAATATGAAGTATGTGGGCAAGGATTCTCACCTATAAAGACCATGCAACTGGTCAATTAGTCATAAAAGCATAGATGTGGAAACAACCGTGTAGTTAAAAGTGTGGTTGAGGAAGAAACTTGGGAAAATTAAATAAATGCATAGAGAAATGAGTGTGCCTCCTCATTTATGGTTGTGTGATTACATGTCGGAGGTTTAGTCCAAATGTACGACGGGGGTAGAAATTTTGCATACAAATCGCCTAGCCTATAAGGTTTTTGTATACTATGCAATTAGGCACAGCTATTCTGGCTACAAAATCAATGAGGCTACATGCATTTCATGAGGAAAATATGATAAAGGTGCTATATACCAAGTTCTCCTACAAATCCTTACGTACCTTGGAAAAATTCATAATTGTAATTTGGTTCATATCCTTACAATTAAGAGGCTACTCAATACTCACCACATGTCAACAAGCTTATGCTCCTTCAATTGCCAATGCATATTCAACCTCTAATGGCTCTTTAGTTACTAGTATGTCATCAATTTCCTGTGACCTTTCACGTTCTGGTGACTCTTTAGCCTCCCTGTCACCGTACAAATGTTTGTTTATATTTTAGCTTCCCCAGGTGGTTATGTAATTATATTCTTATGTGCATGTAAGAGGGCCTCCCATACCTAAATAAATACGTTGTAGTGTAGATTGCCTTCTTTTTTCACCACAACCTATCTGCTTATGAACATTCTAGCCCTTCACAAATCACAATTTATCATATTTTCCTCATGAAATGCATGTAGCCTCATTGATTTTGTAGCCAGAATAGCTGTGCCTAATTGCCTAGTATACACAAACCTTATAGGCTAGGCGATTTGTATGCAAAATTTCTACCCCCGTCGTACATTTGGACTAAACCTCCGACATGTAATCACACAACCATAAATGAGGAGGCACACTCATTTCTCTATGCATTTATTTAATTTTCCCAAGTTTCTTCCTCAACCACACTTTTAACTACACGGTTGTTTCCACATCTATGCTTTTATGACTAATTGACCAGTTGCATGCCAGCCTGTAGTGGATTAAGGTGGGAATTTCTTGCTCAAAAGCAAACTAGTGGTGCATTGTAGTCGATGCACAAGTGGATTACACATAATTCCCTAACAGTTGGGCAAGTTATTTCCTTTTTCCAGTCACTTCAATAAGTGAGGTTGTAAACGATACCAAGATCAGTGCATTTGAAGGTGAAATATTTCCATGTCATTGAAAATTTTCCATAAATCTAGTTTGTATGCAAAGTGTTATTGGAGAAGTTGGGAGTTATGAGTAGCCTCTGAGACTAGTTTCGGAGCGGGTCCATTTCAAATGTATGAGCATTAGAATTCTCATGTGGGACAATTGAGTCCAGTACTAATGCCTAAGGGGTTTTAAATTGTGTTTTATCTCTCCAAATATCCCTTGAGAGCCTAGAAACTGAATTTATTTGGACAAGAATTTTCCATTGGCAGTCCTTTATTGGATCCGTGTGGTAAAGATGCCCTATGTTATTTACAAATGCTTTATGGATTATCATTTTTGTCAATAATTCAATTTCGTTCGTATGCATGAGGCAATGTGAACGTGATTTCCACCAGAACGTGATTATGGCTTTTCTACCATCACAGAGCTTAAAACACACATTAAAATCTTGGTGGGGGTGTTTTGGACCATTCCCATGGATTTTAATATGTTGGATAGAAAATTTGTTTTTATTTTTGTCTATGTGTGCAACTTGTTCCCCTTCACAAACAAAGAGAAGGGTTAATGCATCATAGAATGCATTGGATAAGATCTAATGGTGTTTTCTTTTTGTTGAAATAGGATTTAGTGGGGGTGGGGGAGAGAGAGGATGGAGAGTGAGGAGGTTGAGGAGGGTGGAGCCGGGAGTTATTCGCGGGACTAACTGTCCCTCTCGAAAGTTGTGAGGGAGAGAGGCTCTCGAGAGCTTGTGAGGGGGGTTGCTCTCGAGAACTGTGAGAGAGAAGATGGCGCTGGAACACTTAGTCGAAAAGAGGAGATCGAGGCGAGAATAGATGTGTTTTGTGGAAAGAAGTGAGCGTGACGGGGGAGCGAGAGTGACCCCTATCGGGTCGCCCTCGCTCCCCACACTGCGGTTCGCCCTAAAGTGTGGTGAACCACATAAGGGGTGCATAGGGTCTCTACGCGCACAATGTCTCGTGCGACCCAGACGGGGTGACGCAGCGAGGCCTACGTCTCGTAAGAAGTCAGCCCAAACGAAGAAATGAGACTAAACTAGGCTAGCTAACGCAAGTAGACACAGAAATGTTTGCTACTTTAACATGACAGCATAAGCAAGGGTGCATGTCCCAAGCGAAGAGCTTGAACATCACACCACAAGCCCAAACAGCGCAGAGCGACATGGAGAAAGATGGTAGGCACAAGGCGCCAACGGACGGAGCATGCCAGGCGGCACCATCACGGAAGTGCGCGGCCGAAAGAAGCGTAAGGGAGGAACGCGGCCAGGGAGACTCCGCGAGGAGAGCCCGGCGAGAAGCACCCTGCTAACGTCATCCCACCTGGAGGACCACACCAGGAGCACCCCAGCAGAAGTGCGCCATCGAGGCTCCCACCAGCAGCCCCCAGCCAGAAGCACCCGACCAGGAGCCCCCAGTCGCCACACCCCAGCCAGGAGCGCCCGGCGGCGACGAGCGGTAGTCCCAACGCACGCAGCGAGGATGGGGAGAATCAGGGACCTCTGGTGGTGGCCCTCCTCGGCGACGCGGGCCCCCAAGACGAGGCACCACAGCGAGAGCATCAGGGACCTGCACATGACCGAGCAGTAGCATTGAACAGACGAGGGCAAGGAGGGAGAGGGAAAAAAACGGGGGGGCGAGGCGACAAGGGGCATGGGCAGGAACCGAGGAGCGAGACGAGCCGGCGGCGAGGGGCGGTGGCGATGAGGGAGGATAGAGGACATAGCCTGCATGCAACGAAGGGAGAGGGGGGGTAGGAGAACAGCAGGTAGACAGTCATCGAGCGAATGACCGGAGAACCCGCACAAGCAGCAGGGGATGGGGGAGGAAGAGGAGGGAGGAGAGTCAGTCAGCCGGGAGCAGGGTGCAAAGACCGACTGCGGCGATGCTGGAGGCAAAGGCGGGCTGGTGAAGGGCCTTAGTGAGGAAGTCAGCAAGTTGAAACTCTGCAGATATGAACCGCAGGCACACGTCGCCAGCGGGAACAACGTCGCGGACGTAGTGGTGCTCGACATTGATGTGCTTTGTGCGACGATGAAGTGCACCTGCATTCCTGGAGATTGCCAGACCGCTCTCACTGTCAGTGTATAGGGGCACGGGTGGCGTGGGGAGATGGAACTCGCCAAGAAGGCGGCGAAGCCACACAGCCTCAGCGGCTGCGCTACCCAGGGCCATGTACTCGGCCTCACCCGTGTTGGGAGCGACGCAACCTTGCTTGCCGCTGCGCCAGGAAATGGCGGCGGCACCGAGAGGGAAGACGAAGCCACTGCGGCTCTGAGCGTTTGCGTCACGGGCGTAATCGCTGTCAGCATAGCCCTCAAGGAGCGGCACACCCGAGACGGCTGGGAAGGCGAGGCCAGTCCGGGCAGAGCGAAGGACATAGCGCAGGACATACGCAGCCGCACGGAGATGAGCCGTGCGGGGCTCTCGAGCGTACTGGGCGAGGACGTTCACCGCACAGGCGATGTCCAGACGAGTGGTGCCGGCGAGGTACGTGAGAGCCCCAACGATGGACTGAAAAGCGACGGCGGACTCGAGCTCGCCAGACGCCGTGTCGTGGACGACCCGGAGGGCTAGCTGTGTACCTGGCGGCATGGGGAAGGAGGCCGCGGGGAGAGGCCGCGACAGGTCGACAATGGACGAGAAATGGTCGACAAGAGTAAGGACATAGCGTTCCTGGTGAACAAGGAGACAGCCAGGGAGACGCTCGAGCTGCATCCCGAGAAACATGGTGGCGAGGCTGAGGTCCTTCATGCGGTACGTCAAGGAGAGGAGGCCCTTAGCCTCGACGATCGCAGTGGAGGACGGTGAGGTGATGAGAAGGTCGTCGATGTACACCAAGATGAAGGCAGGCACCACAGAGGTGCCGCCAATAAAGAGGGAGGGGTCAGACTGGCTGGGACGGAAGCCGCCACGGACAAGGGTGGAGGTGAGCTCCTCGTTCCAACAACGAGGGGACTGGCGGAGGCCGTAGAGCGCCCGACGGAGGCGACATACCTTCGCGGAGCCGTCGGAAAAACCGGGAGGCTGCACCATGTATAGCTCCTCATCGAGGCGGCCATGAAGAAAGGCATTGTTGACATCCATCTGGTGAAGCTCCCACTGGAAGGAGGCGGCCACACAGATGACGACGCGACTCGTGGTAAACCGACCGACCGGAGCGTAGGTCTCGCCGAAGTCAACGCCCGGGACCTGAGAGTATCCCTTGGCGGTGAGACGAGCCTTGTAGCGATCGAGCGTACCGGTGGCGGTGAACTTCCGACGAAGAATCCATTTGGCCTTGATCGCCTTGCGACCGGGGGGAAGGTCAGCGAGCTCCAAGACGCCGTGGTCAGAGAGTGCAGCTAACTCAGCCAGGCACGCCGCATTCCAGTCGGCGGCGTCGGGACGGGACAGGGCCTCGGCAAGAGTGAGAGGGTCGGAGGCATCAGTGAGCGAGGGGGAGGAAGCCGCAGGAGGGGCGGAGGTGACACCGAGGACGCGAGCGACAGTCGCGGGGGCACCGGCGAAGCGGTGGTCAGTGCAAACATCCACCGCACGGCGGAACTCAAGGTGAAAGAAGTGACGACCGTGAGCGTGACCGGGGTGAAAGGTGTATGGACACAGAGGGCAAGCGCCAGAGGCGGAAGACGGGGGGGAGACGGGTCACAAGTCCGGACCAAGGGGCAGGGCAGAAGGGGCAGACAGTGATGCGAGGGAAGGGGAAGAGGAAAGGGCTGCGGGAACGGAGAGGACAAGGGGGGA
>SZWC01004732.1:19115-25802 GCA_023375785.1 Penium margaritaceum | reverse complement strand
AGAGAGAGAGGGAGGGAGCGCGGGAGGAAGAGGGGGGAAGAGAGAGAGAGAGATGGAGTGGAGAGTGAGAGGGAGGGAGGGAGAGAGGTAGGGGAGAGAGAGATAGGGGTGGAAGGAGAGGAGAGAGAGACAGTGGGGGAGACAGGCAGGAAAAGAGAGAGGAGTGAGAGAGAAGTTAAAAAGGGGAGAGAGAGAGAGAGGGAGAGAAGGTAGAGAAAGGGGGAGGCGAGAGAGATAGAGAGAGAGAGGTACGAGGAGACGGAGGGAGAGGGGGAAGAGAGAGGAGAGATAGAGGGAGGGCAAGGGAGAGAAAGAGAGGGAGGAGAAAGAGAGAGAGGGAGAGAGAGGAGTGAGGGAGGGAGAGGAGAGAGAGAGAGAGAGACAGAGGAGGAAGAGGGAGAGGGGAATAGAGGAAGAGAGAACGAGGAGCTGAGAGATGAGATAGAGAAAAAGGGAGAGAGGAGAGAGGGAGATTGAGAGACAGAGAGACAGTGGTAAAAGAAGAGACGGAGACAGAGGGAGAGGGAGAGAGAGAGTCAAAGAGAGAGGAGAGAGGGAGAGGAGTGAGAGAAAAGAGAGAGAGAGAGAGAGAGAGCGAGAGAGAGAGAGAGCGAGAGAGAGAGAGAGCGAGAGAGAGAGAGAGCGAGAGAGAGAGAGAGCGAGAGAGAGAGAGAGCGAGAGAGAGAGAGAGCGAGAGAGAGAGAGAGCGAGAGAGAGAGAGAGCGAGAGAGAGAGAGAGCGAGAGAGAGAGAGAGCGAGAGAGAGAGAGAGCGAGAGAGAGAGAGAGCGAGAGAGAGAGAGAGCGAGAGAGAGAGAGAGCGAGAGAGAGAGAGAGCGAGAGAGAGAGAGAGCGAGAGAGAGAGAGAGCGAGAGAGAGAGAGAGCGAGAGAGAGAGAGAGCGAGAGAGAGAGAGAGCGAGAGAGAGAGAGAGCGAGAGAGAGAGAGAGCGAGAGAGAGAGAGAGCGAGAGAGAGAGAGAGCGAGAGAGAGAGAGAGCGAGAGAGAGAGAGAGCGAGAGAGAGAGAGAGCGAGAGAGAGAGAGAGCGAGAGAGAGAGAGAGCGAGAGAGAGAGAGAGCGAGAGAGAGAGAGAGCGAGAGAGAGAGAGAGCGAGAGAGAGAGAGAGCGAGAGAGAGAGAGAGCGAGAGAGAGAGAGAGCGAGAGAGAGAGAGAGCGAGAGAGAGAGAGAGCGAGAGAGAGAGAGAGCGAGAGAGAGAGAGAGCGAGAGAGAGAGAGAGCGAGAGAGAGAGAGAGCGAGAGAGAGAGAGAGCGAGAGAGAGAGAGAGCGAGAGAGAGAGAGAGCGAGAGAGAGAGAGAGCGAGAGAGAGAGAGAGCGAGAGAGAGAGAGAGCGAGAGAGAGAGAGAGCGAGAGAGAGAGAGAGCGAGAGAGAGAGAGAGCGAGAGAGAGAGAGAGCGAGAGAGAGAGAGAGCGAGAGAGAGAGAGAGCGAGAGAGAGAGAGAGCGAGAGAGAGAGAGAGCGAGAGAGAGAGAGAGCGAGAGAGAGAGAGAGCGAGAGAGAGAGAGAGCGAGAGAGAGAGAGAGCGAGAGAGAGAGAGAGCGAGAGAGAGAGAGAGCGAGAGAGAGAGAGAGCGAGAGAGAGAGAGAGCGAGAGAGAGAGAGAGCGAGAGAGAGAGAGAGCGAGAGAGAGAGAGAGCGAGAGAGAGAGAGAGCGAGAGAGAGAGAGAGCGAGAGAGAGAGAGAGCGAGAGAGAGAGAGAGCGAGAGAGAGAGAGAGCGAGAGAGAGAGAGAGCGAGAGAGAGAGAGAGCGAGAGAGAGAGAGAGCGAGAGAGAGAGAGAGCGAGAGAGAGAGAGAGCGAGAGAGAGAGAGAGCGAGAGAGAGAGAGAGCGAGAGAGAGAGAGAGCGAGAGAGAGAGAGAGCGAGAGAGAGAGAGAGCGAGAGAGAGAGAGAGCGAGAGAGAGAGAGAGCGAGAGAGAGAGAGAGCGAGAGAGAGAGAGAGCGAGAGAGAGAGAGAGCGAGAGAGAGAGAGAGCGAGAGAGAGAGAGAGCGAGAGAGAGAGAGAGCGAGAGAGAGAGAGAGCGAGAGAGAGAGAGAGCGAGAGAGAGAGAGAGCGAGAGAGAGAGAGAGCGAGAGAGAGAGAGAGCGAGAGAGAGAGAGAGCGAGAGAGAGAGAGAGCGAGAGAGAGAGAGAGCGAGAGAGAGAGAGAGCGAGAGAGAGAGAGAGCGAGAGAGAGAGAGAGCGAGAGAGAGAGAGAGCGAGAGAGAGAGAGAGCGAGAGAGAGAGAGAGCGAGAGAGAGAGAGAGCGAGAGAGAGAGAGAGCGAGAGAGAGAGAGAGCGAGAGAGAGAGAGAGCGAGAGAGAGAGAGAGCGAGAGAGAGAGAGAGCGAGAGAGAGAGAGAGCGAGAGAGAGAGAGAGCGAGAGAGAGAGAGAGCGAGAGAGAGAGAGAGCGAGAGAGAGAGAGAGCGAGAGAGAGAGAGAGCGAGAGAGAGAGAGAGCGAGAGAGAGAGAGAGCGAGAGAGAGAGAGAGCGAGAGAGAGAGAGAGCGAGAGAGAGAGAGAGCGAGAGAGAGAGAGAGCGAGAGAGAGAGAGAGCGAGAGAGAGAGAGAGCGAGAGAGAGAGAGAGCGAGAGAGAGAGAGAGCGAGAGAGAGAGAGAGCGAGAGAGAGAGAGAGCGAGAGAGAGAGAGAGCGAGAGAGAGAGAGAGCGAGAGAGAGAGAGAGCGAGAGAGAGAGAGAGCGAGAGAGAGAGAGAGCGAGAGAGAGAGAGAGCGAGAGAGAGAGAGAGCGAGAGAGAGAGAGAGCGAGAGAGAGAGAGAGCGAGAGAGAGAGAGAGCGAGAGAGAGAGAGAGCGAGAGAGAGAGAGAGCGAGAGAGAGAGAGAGCGAGAGAGAGAGAGAGCGAGAGAGAGAGAGAGCGAGAGAGAGAGAGAGCGAGAGAGAGAGAGAGCGAGAGAGAGAGAGAGCGAGAGAGAGAGAGAGCGAGAGAGAGAGAGAGCGAGAGAGAGAGAGAGCGAGAGAGAGAGAGAGCGAGAGAGAGAGAGAGCGAGAGAGAGAGAGAGCGAGAGAGAGAGAGAGCGAGAGAGAGAGAGAGCGAGAGAGAGAGAGAGCGAGAGAGAGAGAGAGCGAGAGAGAGAGAGAGCGAGAGAGAGAGAGAGCGAGAGAGAGAGAGAGCGAGAGAGAGAGAGAGCGAGAGAGAGAGAGAGCGAGAGAGAGAGAGAGCGAGAGAGAGAGAGAGAATGAGAGTGGACGGAGAGAGAGCGGGAGAGGGGAAGCGGAAACGCAAGCCGGGACGAGACCCAGCGGGGGGAGGGGGGGGGGGCAATAGCCCAGAGTTCAGAGTTCAGGGGCCAACGGCCCAGAGTCCCTAGGCTAGACTAGATCTAGCGAGCCACAAACCCAAAAGCCAAGGGCCTAGCGCCCGGGAACGGCGGCCACAGCTACAGCTACAGCTAGAGTCAGCGAAGGCGGAGCCACGGGGTCAGGGACGGCAGACGGAGATCCAGAAGTGGGCCGAGCCGAAGCGAGTCCAAGGGTCCGAACGGGAGCGGGAAAGGGTAGAGCCGAAGCGAGAGAAAAAAAAGCCGAACCTGCACAGAGTCAAACGAACAGGGATTTAGACGAGGAAAACCAAGGGCAGGCGAAAAGAGAGAACCTGCAAGAGAAAAGGAGAGAGAAAGGGAGACAGATAGAGCGGGTGGGAGGGGGGGTCGGTCCGGGGAGGAAAACGGGGAAAGCGAGGAAAGAGCGAGGATGGGAGGGGGGTCAGAACGACAACAAGGCCCCGAAAGGGGCGGACCTGGGAGGGAGGCTGCCGATGACGGCACTTCAGTGGCGACGGCCACGGGGGAGAGGAGAGAGACGGCGGAGACGGTGATAGCGGAGAGACGTGTCAGCGGAGTCGGTCGACACGGTGGGAAGTGAGCGAAAGCGGAAGCGGAAGGGTGGCGGCCACAGGCCCGTTCAATGGCTTGATGCCATGTTGAAATAGGATTTAGTGGGGGTGGGGGAGAGAGAGGATGGAGAGTGAGGAGGTTGAGGAGGGTGGAGCCGGGAGTTAGTCGCGGGACTAACTGTCCCTCTCGAAAGTTGTGAGGGAGAGAGGCTCTCGAGAGCTTGTGAGGGGGGTTGCTCTCGAGAACTGTGAGAGAGAAGATGGCGCTGGAACACTTAGTCAAAAAGAGGAGATCGAGGCGAGAATAGATGTGTTTTGTGGAAAGAAGTGAGCGTGACGGGGGAGCGAGAGTGACCCCTATCGGGTCGCCCTCGCTCCCCAGACTGCGGTTCGCCCTAAAGTGTGGCGAACCACATAAGGGGTGCATAGGGTCTCTACGCGCACAATGTCTCTTGCGACCCAGACGGGGTGACGCAGCAAGGCCTACGTCTCGTAAGAAGTCAGCCCAAATGATGAAATGAGACTAAACTAGGCTAGCTAACGCAAGTAGACACAGAAATGTTTGCTACTTTAACAATTTTTATGTTCCTATTGAGGGAAATGAACTATTTATTCTTGCAAAGATGATTATTGATATCTCTCATCTAACATAGGAAAAATACCCTTTTGTGGAAACTGAATGTTTTTAAGCTATTCTGTAGGTATATCAACTTTTGTATTGCTTTGGAAGCTCCCCAAAATTCTCCATTGGTAACTGAGAGATTTTCACAGATTTGAGTATCCAGATGTAGATTTCAAGGCTATAACAATGTTAAGGTTGTTTTCCAGTAATTTTTGCTAAAACATTACAACAGAGAGCAATGTCTGTGATGTAAACCAGCTGCAAGATTGAGGTTTACATAAATTATTCGAGTGCACTGGTCAACTCCTTGCACGTTTTAGAGAATGGGACTTGTAGAAGGAAGTAGAAAATCCAATATCAAGCTGTACGTCGGGTTTGAATTATCATGTTATGTTTATAAGGGCATCGATGCTTGAAAGGCATTTTGTCTCAGTGAGGATCTTCCATGGCTTCTGGTAATTATACTTGCATTTGTAGAGGTTGCTGTGAAAGTCTTGCTTTCTGAAACCTCTCACAAATAATGAAATGTTTTATGATTTCATCATTTTATTTTGGTTTATCACCGTTGATGATGAATTCATCATGATCACAATGGATGGTTGTGTCAAAGTGTGTTTTTTGTCTGGCATTGCTTCGATGTTGAATGCATGTGATATCACTGTTTTGCTTATTTTATGAGGAATTGTTTTAATAAAAAAGAATCATCAACATAAGCAAGGGCTTACTATTTTAGTAATAAGAGTTATCATAATATTAGGCGATAAAGCTAAGGCTGTCAAAGATCATTATGTAAAGTAATGTTCACTAGAGGAAGGGGCTTTGTTAAATTTTGTAATATATTGCATACGTGTGTAGTCGCCGTTGTATTTTGCTGGTTGCTTTATGTGGACTGTAGTCCAAATTTCTATTCTGAAAGATATTTTTGACATCAATTTCCAGGATTTGCTAGTCGTTCACTACAGTAAGAAATGCTATGTAGTAGCTTAGTGTAAGTGCGACATAAAATAAATACTTTCTAGGAATTTACATGGATTATCTGGTAACAGGGCGAGACATTATTTGTAAAATTTTACTCTCTGCTTCTGTTTTCATGCAAAGAGCCCATTTCATTCCAAATTTTCGTGTTTGTTTTGGGACTTAAAAATTTCCCAAGTGCCTAGGATGATTTTGCTATTGTAGTGCGCACAAAGGGCTTACGTTTACCTTTTTGCGAGGGGACCTTAAAGGGATTTCTTGATTTTGGAAGTTTTAGTGTGTAGATATGTTGCCTTTATGGGGGTGGTAAGTTTTTTAGTAAGGAACCACGTATGGAACGTGTCTTCTTCTTCAGCGGTGATGCATGCCGTTTGAGATTTCATTATGGTGCCATGTTGATTTCTTCAAGTTTTTTATGTAGGAGGTTCTTGACATGTACAAAGTCCAAGTTAGTAAGGAAATCCCACATCCATTCATTGCCCTTCTCAACCAAAGCAATCTTTGGTTGTAAATCTCCATGATCGGGGTGTATACAGAGTGGGAGGCAATGAAAATCACTTTTCAATCCAAGACTTTTTCCCGCCACCACTATTCCATCATACAACTAATAATACTTCACCTTCATGAGTAGTTGTTCTCTATACCTACAAAGAAGCCATTTTGCACTAAAACATTCTCTCATGTCACTTTTTTTCCAAGTCTCATTGCTGATGTAGCAACACATCATGATGTTGTGGATGATAGATCCTTCATATACATTTCCTGTTTAATTGTGCCACTTGTTTTCAGGAAAACGGTAGAGGGCCATGTAGGAAAATGTTTGCCTACATGGATACACATGTTAGACTTCTTCTTATTCCATGGTTTGTATGGAGGTGTTTTAAGAAGACCAAGAATGGGACATCTCATTGTCAGCCTCAAAGTGTTTTGTGTTCAAGACAATCGAATTTTGTGATCGAGAAGTGAGTTGTCGAGAGCAAATAGAGTACACATATCTAGTGACAATAAAGCATGCCATTCTTGTACATTTGGCGTGCAGTCACATGGATCCACCTTCTTGTAGCAGTTAAACTCTACCAGCTCAAGATTAGGGAAATTTCCAGCTAAGGGAAAACACATGAAATACCCTACCACACTACTTGCAAATACAAAAACTGCCATCATCATTTACTTTAACGTGAGAGCACAAGTTTGGGTGCGGAGTAACCATATGCAATACAACCGATCAAGGAAAAGAAAACAATAC